>JABUQX010027947.1:0-73004 GCA_015478945.1 Trachelipus rathkii
CTCTTCTTCTTCTTCTTCTTCTTTCTCCACTTACTCTTCCTTCCAGTGCTTCATCCTTCTTCCTACTTCTCCGTCTTCCTTCTTCTCTACTTATTCTTTTCTCTTCTTATTCTTCTCTTCTTCTCTCTTCTTCTTCTTTCTTCTCTTCTTCCTTCTTCTCTCTCTTCTTCTTCTTCTTTCTTCTTCTTATTCTTATTCTTTATTTATTTCTTGTTCTTATTCTTATTCTTATTTCTTGATCTTCTTATTCTTATTCTTATTCTTTCTTCTTCTTGTTCTTGTTCTACTTCTCATGTTCTTCTGTTACTTCTTCTTCTTCTTCTCTTCTCTCTTCGTCTTTTCTTCTTTTCTTCTCTTCTTCTTACTTTTTCTTTTTCTTCTTAAATAAATCACCTGGATTAGATGGATACTATCCAATGGGCATCTTTAAAATTTGAACAGAAATTCTTGTGAAACTTTTTTCAATACTTTTCAATAATTTTCTTTAGAGAAAGGAATAGTCCTCATGATTTCAAAAATTTGCCTCATACAAATATATCTCCCATTTTCAAAAAAGGAGATCAGAGGTGCCGAATAACTACAGACCAATATAGTTGACTTCAAATTGGAAAAATTTAGAAGCATACTTAACTGAATAGTTAATTGCACATCCTTACGATCATGGATTCTCAGAGAATACCCCCCAACACTGTTTTAGAGAAATAGATCATGCTAACAAATTTGCTAGAATTTTTTAATGTTGTTATAACGAGGTAGATAATATAAAATCCTTCGATTCATTAACATTTGGACTTCAAAAGCATTTGATACGTCCCTCACAAAGATTATTGGAAAGCGTAGAGCTCAGGTATTACAGGAAGACTACTTAAACTGGATTAAATCAATTGCTTCTGACGACAACAACGAGTCATTGACAATGGTGAATGCTCAGATTATGCGAATGTTACTAGTGGTGAACCCCAAGGATCTGTCCTGGGCCCAATACTGTTCATTATATATTTTTGCAAATATAGAATCATTTTAGGCAATATTTCAAAAATCGCGGAGGGATACGAAACTTGAGAAATCGCTGCAATAATAATGCAAGAAAGTTGATCAATTGCCCTCCAAAGGCGACTAAACAAGACATGTAAATTTGGCTCAAAAACATGGCAAATGAAACTTAATACTGATTAAATGTAAAGTTATATACATTTTGGAAGTAGGAACATCGAATATGATTACAATATAAATAGATGACACAATTACAAAGTTGTTAGGAGGAAAAGATCTAGCACATCCATTAGTTAATCCAACGATTTGCAAGTTTGCTAGCAACACATGTGCTGAAAGCTGTTAAAAAACAAATTTAAAAGCTCTAGGATTTATTGCCCAGAAACTTCAAATATAAATACTTGAAAAATATAATACTCCTCTCTATAAAACATAGTCAGACCTCATCTGGAATACACAGTGCAGTTTTGGAGTCCATTACCCAAAAAAGACATAGAAAAAATTGAAAGGAATTCAAAGAAGCATCAACCCATTTCATTCCTCGTAATTGAGAGCGTAAATCATACAAGCAACGACTATGTAATTAGATATCTATTCTTTAGAGACAGAGAAGATTGACAGGATATTTAAAATAGAAGTTAAAAAAATTAACTTAATTTAATTTAATAAATATCAGCTACATGCAATACTTCAGATTTAACTTGAATGATGTAAACGAAGTAATAGGAATAAACTTTGCCATAAATGATTTAAAAACAAATATAGCAAAAATTTCTTCACTTACGCATTAATCAACGAAGTGAATAGACTTATGAAATAGTGAACAGCTGCTACATCGATTCATTCAAGAAAAGTTAGATAAACACTAGGATATTGGTCTGTGAATGTCAATTCAACTCGATTTTACATTTATCCAAATACAAGAATTAGTAGTATTCCTGAATATGGTAAATCAAACTAATAAAAAAATTGAAATAATTAGAAAACTGGAAGGTCATCGTAAAAAGAATTACAGCTTGTAGTAGCTTGATGTCATAGCTCATGCAATAAGTATCTGTTCTACGATGTGATAGTCATCGATCGCACTTTCACCTTAACCTGTAATAAAATAGCCTTGATGATTTCACCGCATAGAATCATCTGTACAATAACTGATAATGACAATAACTGTACGCTATAAGTGGCTGTTTTGATGTTTTTTATTCATCTGATTAGAATTAGATTTTTACAGCTTAGGAGATTTAAATACACATATTTTCATTTATAAATTTGTTGTATGCCCAATGGTTTTGGGATGAGCAAACTTTCTGTTTTCTTGACTTTTTTTAAAGAACATATCTGTTCGAAGACGGTTATCTTAATCGATCACCCACGAGTAGGAACGACAATCATCCAATTTCCACCCACGTGTGTACGCACTATTGTTTTGATGCAGAAAACGGAAAACTGTTGCATAGTCAGAAATTCCATATCGTTTACATTGGACAGTGGACACATCAACACTCTCATCATGTTTGATGCTTAGGAAACAAACTGTTTCCTTGAATCAGCAAAACTCATATGTTCACACTGAAGAGGAAAACATCCAACACAATAAATAAAGTCCAAAACATACCTAACATACTATCGATGTTGTGTTAGAAGTATGTGAGCAGAACTTCGGTATGCGTTACATAGAAATAGGTCAAAATGTATTAATTATTCAAAAATTACCATGTTTTTTCAAAACAGTAGACCACATCCAACAACATTAAATAAACAAAAATACTAAACCAACTAGCCTTGAGTGGACTGTTGTATCTGCCATTCTTTCTGTAGCTTTCTCTTCTTTCTTTTTTTTTTTTCTTTTCTTTTCCTTTTCTTTTTTTCTTTTTTTTTTTTTTTTTAATTTTTCTTTTTTTTTTTTTTTTTATTCGTTTCATCCATTTACATTTTTCTATTAGGTTCTCCTTTGGTTCTTTTTATCCCTCTGTTTTCTTTCTTTTTTTCTTCCTTTTTTTTTTTCTCTTCTTCCTTTTTTCCCTCCTTTTTCTTCCTTTTTGATCTAGATTATATAACTTAATAGGCTATTCTCACCTATTGCACGATCGCGTGTAATACCATAGGTATACCAACAGGGAAAACGGAAAACACACAGAGAAAAAAAAAAGTGTGCAGGGAAAACAGGGAAAACACGGGAAAACACAGGGAAAAATAAAATTTCCCAATCCAATATATATGATTATCAGCATCATTTTTGCTTAACCCCTAAAGAAGTATAGTGAAGCACATAATGACTTCGAAATTCTCTTAAAAAGGAGATCTGAAGGAAGCTCAGCTTGGCTCAAGGGAAATCGTCTAGAAAGGTTTTCGCTTGAAGAGAGGACAAGTAAAGAGCACTAAGGACTCCATCATTCATGATTCTCCTCCTCCTAGTATATAAAATTTTCTTTGTAAATAGGGATGATATTAGTAAAATTAAGTTAAACTATGGAATATATAAACTTCTAAATATATATCGAATTCTAAAACCGGACATTTATTGTTAAGATTTTTAAAGTTTTAATGAAATTTAAACTTTAAAATATAAAAAATACATAAATGCTGAAAATATGACCTGTATCATACAGCAAAAGAGGGAAATAGGAATGCACCTCGAAGGCTGCCAAACCTCCAGAAGATTTAAAAAATTAGAGAAAGATTGTTATGTTATTCTTGCAAGGAACTTATCCAGAATTAGTAGAAAAAATCCTGCTTAAATATTCAAAATCACAAAGGCATTATGTGTTTCACTGCTGCTCACATCTATTTTACAACACTTTAGAAAACATTATGTGTTAAAATTCATTCGATATCAGCGAAGATGGTTCGACGGCTGATATAATCAAAAAGGATTATGAACTTTTTGATATCTAATTCCTATGTCCTTGAACTTCTGAAAAATTCTTTGAAGGTAAGAAATATAACCTCGCATCAACTGTCTTCATTGAAATTTTTAAAAAAAAACGTTCAAACAGGAAACAAAAACTTCTGTAACTATTCTTTCTTATTTCAGGCAACGCTTTTCTGTAGAGAGAAGTTCTCGACAAACAAACATGGCCTACAAGAAAATTTGCGTGAAGAGTCCCACTTGTGTCTAAGAAGCTTATTGCTGAAGAAATAAAAAATACCGATGGAGGAGTTTATTATGTATTACAAATGAGAGATCCATACTGCCGCAGCTGCTCTCTTCAGAGCTATAAGGCATACTTAAAAAGAAAACTGTGTGTGCCAAAGAAGCAGAAACTCTTGAGAAGGTGCAAAAAGAAGGAAATTTAGCAGCTATGAGATTAAAGAGCTGAAGGAAGTTAAGAGAATAATGTCAAAAACGACCGAAAAAACGAACTTCATATTTTAGAAGAGAAAATAGCTTTTCTAAACATCATAAACCTTTTTTTTTTTTTTTAAGTATAACTTTACGTTATTTAGTAGGTTTATTTTAGAATTAAATAAATTTTCTTATTGGTTTAAGAGAAAAGGAAAAATATTTTTATTCATTTAGAGACAATGAAATATGGCAAATGTTTTTATATTTTTGTGTACCTTTTTTTCTTTGTATTTTTATTTTGAATAAGAGTAAAAGAAAAGGAAAAACAATGCTCAGATATTAAGTAGGGGACCTGGTAAACATATTTTGCAGATATTTAGAAAATTAATTGGTTGTGTTCATAACCTTGGCCTATATAAGATATATTTTGGAAGCATATATGAGTTTTTATCCTGCAAATATAAATTCTCACTTGTAAAATTCAAATTGTTGATTGTCATTAAATTTAGTTGAAAACTGCCTAAGAAAATTTGTTTACCTGGGAGGTTAGAGGGTTGGCCTTCTGGAGGGCCTTTCATTTTTCACCTTTCCTTATTGATAACAAAAAAAAATGTCGATATAAGACTTTATTTTAGTCCAGGGAAATTTTGGAAGAACAGGGGAAAACAACAGGGAAAAACACAGGGAATTTGAAAATATTTCCAACTTGGTAAACTGTGTATACGTTTAAGATAGCTATGCCAGTCTATGCAAGAGATTTCCTATAACTTTAACTGCCATTTTCTTGAATAGTAGGGTATTATACGTTTGTAGACATTTTCTTTTTTTTTTTTAAATCATCCTATCCTTTATTTAAAAGTAGTTATATTTCTGATATATGATTTTAACTCCACATTATTGTACTATAATTTGTTAGGACCAGATTCGTTTGTTAGTTTTTTTTTTTCTTATGTTTATCGTCACAAGATTTATTTTATAAAATAATTGACTAAAATATAGTAGAAATAATCTTCTATTTTTCTTTAAAAATTTTATATGGTTTAAAATTTTTTACAAGCGCAAGTGATAAGCGTACGGCATGCGACTTATGAGTAATGCTTACTGATTTATTTCAAAGTAATGACAACAACATATGTGATGCTCGTCGTCCACTCACAAAATTACAATCTAATAACTGTCTATTGATCAACTATATATACGAAGTATACATATATCTATATTATATATATATTATATTATACTATATATAATATACTATATTATATATAGTACATAATCATATATATATATATATATATACTATATATATACTATAATATATATATATATAATATATATAATATATATATAATATATATAGTATATAATCAGAGGTGGGCACTGTCCGCCTATTAGTCCCGCTAGTCCCGCTCCGAGTCGGCACTACCCAAGAATACGCGTGCGGCACTACGGAGGTGCCGACGTCAGTCAAGGAAGATTAGCGGACTTGCACGCGGTGCGACAAAAAAAGTTTCCGCTCTTTGTTCCGCATTTTAAAAAAATGAAAATATTAGTTTACTTCATAAGAATTCTTCATTGCGGTATAATAAAGAAAATATAATTTTATTTAAGTTTATGAGAATGGAATTATAGTTTAAGTCTAAGACTTATTGTTTTTTTAATAATTAAACTTCCAAAAAAATAAGTCTCAACCTGCCTTAAAGCGTACCATAGTATTAGAGTAAGAGTGAACATTTAAGATTGATTTTATTAGATCTGAATAGCTATTACCCTCATCTATAACTTAATAATTATATTATACTTATCAATAACTCAGGCATTATCAGTAAATCAATTCTGTGTAACAACCCAAATATAATATAGTATATTATAATATATATATATCAATTAATATATATTATAATTATATATATAATATATAATATATAACCTACTATATATATATATATATATATATATATATATATATATATATATAATAATCAGAATATATATATATATCTTAATATTATATATATATAATATAATATACAAATATATTATACTGTATAATATTCTTATATATATATTTGGTTTCAAATAATATATTTGCATATAAGCAAACTATTATACTATATATATATATATAGTATACTATTACTATATATATATAATACTATAATATATATATATATACGTATTATATATATTATACGTATAAGAAACCTATATATAGATATATACATATATATAACACTATATATATTAATAATACTATTAATATTATATATAATATATATATATATATATATATATAATACTATATATATATATATAAATATATATATATATATATATATATATATTATATATATATAGCTACTGAGCTTATACGTAGCATTAGCATCGAATCTGCAGGAGTCGAGGCTTTCATGGATTTACTAAAGTCTTGGACGAAATAGACCTTCTTATGGGTGAACAAGGTGGTCAAAAAATATTTCAGAAGGGAGGCAGAAGGATTTAGGTGAGGGGACCTTAAATTAGCAATGGACTGTTGAAATTAAACTAACACCAGCACTCCTCATACACCAAGGACATCTTCCCTTTCAGCATAGGCAGAATTTGTTGAACTTGTTCACAAAATATTAATACACCTCTCCCTAGTTCTGCGGTTGTGTAGAGCGAATATTTATATTGGTGGGGATATTTTGAGGGCAAAGAGGCAGCCTTAACTGCATTAATTTTGGAGTACCTAACTTTCTCATTTTGATCTCTTGTCCTTTGAAGACGACACTGAGGAGGAGTGGCAAAATCCTTGAGATTTTGTAAATATCATTCAATTTTTCATATAATATTATAAATAACGCTTTGTAAGATACCTATACTACTTTAGTATTATATTAAAAATCTTTTGGTAGTCGCACATTATTAGCGGCGAGACATGCGGACGTGCGACTTGCGATTAGCGGAGTTGATGGTCCTGAATAAGTGCGGGGAGCGCGTAGCGGACTACTTTTCTCGAGGTGCGAGGTGCGGCTAGCGGACTACCCCTAAATGAGCGGCTGTGCCCACCTCTGACATACTAATATATATAATATATATATATATACTATATATATAATATTAATAATATATATAACTATATAATATATATATAATATATATATATATAGATATATAATACTATATATATATACTATAACTATATTATATATAATATTATATATAGTATATATAATATATTACGTATATATTAATATAATATTTATAATATCATAACCTTATTCTGCTAAAACATTTATCACTCTTTTCTGCCCCATTTATTTATCATATCCTGTTTAAAAGTTGGAAAGATTTATTTTAAAGGATGTAATTGTATCATCTCTTCTAGCTGCGATACATTCTTAAAAAATTTGTGTAGAAGCCCCAAGGCTTTAAATAAATTTCATTGAAATATGAGGTCTGGATATACAATAGTTATGAAATAAGTAACCTCATAAGTATATATCGATAATAACATATTATATATCAATATATATATTATATATATATATACTAAATACTATATATATATCATACTATATATATATACTATATATATATATTAATAATATATAATTATAATATTATAACTATATAATTACTATACTATATATATATTATATATATATATAATATAGTATTATATATATATAAATATATATAGTATACATATAATTCAAGTCGCTCAAATATATATATACTATTATTCATATACGATATATATATATATATATACGATTATATAATATACTATATAATTATATATTAACTAAGAGATGTTTGGTATATAAAAAAACAAAAAATTTTTAATGACTTATTTATTTTATATATATACTAGTTAATATATATATAAAGATATATTAGATATATATATTAAATAAATTATACTATACTATATATACCTATATATATATACTAGCTATATATAAAAATAAGAAACATATAAACTCTATAACTAAATATACTGGAACCTCATTATGAAAACTATAACCTAATGTGGGTCTCAAATATAGAAATCGCAAAACACTATTGAAAAAATAGAACTATTATATATTAATATGTAGCATGCCACATAAATACAAAACTGATATTGTGAAACAAACGATATTATATTATATAATTATTGCAGTATGAAGTATATAATCTGTTATTCGGTCATTTTTATTTTGACAATACATATCTGGATCTTCAATATTGAATCAAGGTGAGAAGAACTTGATCAGTAAAGTATTTGACTTATTGCGTCAATCCCATACTATATATAAATATAATATCTATATATAATATATATATATTAAAATATATATATATAATATACATATAATATATACTACCATATATTATAAACACTATACTATCGGCTTCTGTAGCCCTGACTCAAATACACAAAGTCTATTTTTACACATTCTTTAAAATTCCAGCATCTTAATACTATATTCAATGTTATCCAACAGAAATTTATCGCCACTCACCACTAACTTCATTTCCAAGCTCACGTCCATAAATAACTACGTACATGCATACTCTCGCCATCAAGTCGTAACCTTACATCCATCATCAATCACCATACTATATATATACATATATATATCTTAAGTATATATTATGATGCACTCATAGGTAACTTACATTCACTCTGTATTCTAAACAATCAAAAATCAACCTACTCATTGACCTTACAACATAACCAGAACTTTACATCATCTGATATTTCTTTTCTTTCCTCAAAATCAAGTCAGCACAACCTGCAAACCTTCTATGCTTTCTTCTCAGATTACATTTCATTACTAATCACAATACAACTTAAACACCCAGCATACATATCCTTCAAAAAAAAACATTAATTGCAGAAGGAAAAAAAAAAATTGGTAAGCAATTTACAAACTTTGTAAAGCAAAATCTACATTCCTTTCAAACACCTGACTTCACTTCCCTAACCAAATAAGCGCAACATTTCAATAAAATAATTCAAAAGGAACTAAAAGGTTTATCCAACATTACCATCATAAATATTTTAACCCCACTTTTCGCCAGAATTTATCACTCTCATCAGATAAAGAAATTTTTCTACTCTGGAACAACGTACACACAATATTATTAAAGAACCAACTCCTAATACAAATCCACCAAGCTTAACCGCGAACTACTGTACCATCCCAGATATATACAATATTGACCTCAAACACTTGGGACCTATAACAATTCAGCCTTAACGCAAATATTTAATGTTGCATGCCAATGCAAACCACACCTTATCCACCTCTCTTCGGCGAAGCCAACAGTACCCTACTTATCAGCTCGAATACCAATACACCACCTAATAATCCTGCTTCATACAGACCCATATTCTTGCTTGCTATTCCTAATTATCTAAAATATTTGAAATGTTAATTCTACACTGAATTTCAATTCTCATCCCCCTATCTGACTAATATCATGACTGACAAAAACACTACTACTACTTTACTCCTCATTGATCTATTTTAATGGGCCTCAGTCAAAACACCTCCCCCCCCCCCCCTGTTGCACTCTCCTTAACAATAAATATCAATAGGGCATTTGGTACATCACCTTTTAATAGACATTTCTAAATAAAAACATATTCATCAAAGACAAAAATAAATCAATAGCAAACCTAACTGGTTGCATGGCCAGAGTCATCCAGGGTCACCACTGTCTGTTCATACAAATTGTGTGTGTGTGTGTTTGTGTATATATATATATAATATACGTTATTAATTATATTAATCCATACTTACTATATATCATAATTATATCTATCATACATAAACTGAATAATAAATTAATATAATCATAAGTAATAATATAGTAATATTACAATTATAATACTAATATATAGTATATATATAGCTATATAATATATATATAATAATATATATAGTATATATATAATATATATAATATATACTATATATATATTACAGTGATTAAAGCAAGTATTTTCTTGTTTAAGGATCGTAGTTTTCCCTTCTCGTGAGAGCAAGGGTTTAAATTCTTGAATCTGTGTACCCAAAAGGCATCTGAAAAAAACATTCCGCATCAGTGATTTTTCTTTGTTTTAAAATTTTACATTACAGTCATCAGAATAGTCAATTAAAGTAATCTCAATACCTACAACATCACTAAAAGCATATCGAACACATACAATAACAGTCTATTATTAACATACAAAAATCACTCTCTCATGCTTCTAGCAAAGAAGGCTTGCCCATTCGGACTCAAAACCATATCCACTAAAGTTGCTAGAATCCCTTATCCCAACTACTTTGAAGGCCGAAATAAACTTTGCTATCACTAATAAATCTGTGCACTCAAGTCCACTGATTAGACGTAAACATATAACTCAAATTTCCCACTGGGACAGGAATACATACTACTGTAGGTATATGAACCCCCCAATTCCACTGCGGATAAGCAGGTTTGGTGGCGCTACACATCATTTAATTACGACTGATATAATATATATATATATATAATATATCAATATATATATATATATATATAAAATTAATATATATATATATATATATATATAATATATAATATATATACTATAAAATATATAGATATATATAATATATATATATATATATACTATAATATATATTAGTAGTATATCATATGTGTGTGTGAAGAGTAAACATCAACAACAGAGTACCTCAAGGTGCAATGCTCTCCCCCACACTATTCAACCTATTTACTGTCAATCTACCAGAACCACAAATAAATCACCAATCATAACAACCAACTCAGATAATATCCCCGAAGCCACTACATACCAAACCCTAAAACACAGCCACAAATCTGACACATACAATACACTCAACCAACTTCAAACATGGCTAACAGAAAACATTGTCCCCCTCTTCAATCACATTAACTACCACTGACTGCCAACTTGGTGCCACATACCCACTAGTCTACCTACAGAATAACAATTTGCTAGTACCCTTTAACCAAACTCAACACTCAATCTCCAAAATCCTCAGGAGCAACACTTGACAGTTGCATCTTAGCGCGAAAACGCTCACTTCTCACAAAACACAGACAAACATAGTTTCATCTCTAACAACGAAACTAAACATATTAAGAACCATCACTGGTACAGATTTCACAAACAATAAACCATCATCCACCACTATACACAAACAATACATTCGCCAGACTCTAAACTACCTTTCTCCAACCTGGCACCCACTACTGACTAAAAATAACATAAACTACAAACGACACAAAACAAAGCTCTAAGAATCATAACAAGGTGCACATCAACACCACCACAACAACACCTGCATGAAGAAATGAAAATTCTACCCATAGACACACACCTGGACACGATAGGAACACAATTCTTTTCCAAATTCCCCAATACCCTTGCCACCTTGCACTCTCTAAAACCCTACCCACCACATACCCAACAACCTCCTATCTTCACCAGCCCCTATACTATAAACATTCTGAACAACTTCCACTATCACCAAACAAATCCACACAACACTAATAGAAAACCACTTAAGACTCATTTTAAACAAACACCCACCAGAATTCAACTAAACACAAGACCAGTCTAGTCATCCTTGCAAGCCTAAGATGCGACCATCACCCCTAAATTTATCCAAATTACTACAAACAAATTCAACCTTAACCAATCACCACAAAACATCGTGTCAAACTGTAACCATATCCTGAATGGAATAGTGTTTCTCTGTTTAAAAAGTCATTCAAACATCAGAAACAAGTGTGAACAAACATTCCTGGGGGACTTGCGTCGCGCAGCGAGCATCTCCTCCCGATACACGTACCTGGCGGCAGAATTGTATCCTCTTTCGATGATCGTTGCAGTGTCCGGTACATAGTATAGACCACTTAGAACGTAGATGACATACCAAAATCATCCGGTCGTACTTCACACTATCAGTTATAATAATATTTAGTATATATATATATAGTATATATATATACCCTGTATATATATTGTATATATATACTTGTATCATTTTATATTATTTTACGTTTTATTTATTATCTATATGCCATAGTAGTTTATCATATATTGTTTAGAATATATATATTTTTCTCTTTTAAAAATATAAATAAAGCACAAGGTTTCAATTATATACACATATAAATGTATATACCTATATAATACTTGATTAATTCCATCCCCCCCCCCAATTTATACATAATCACTATCCACATTACAAATATAAAAAAGTGATAATAAAGAATAAAAAATCAATATCATTGTATAATAAAGTATAATGTAAGGTATTGGATAACATAATCTATATATATATAATATCAGCTCTATTGTAGTATAGTGTATGTTACATATATGATTAGGTATGTATACTAGCATACGTACCTACTTAACGAGTACCTCCGGGATCAGTTACAGATAAAATCATAAGATGACGATATAAACTGACAAACCTCCTAAATGATATAAAAATTCACACTATAGTACCTATAACTAAGCCACTGATTAATTACTAATAATATCTCAATATAATACATATATATATATATACTATATATATATTTATATACTATATAATATATATATTTATATAGCTCATATCAACTTTACTGGTTACACAATCCCTATATATAGTATATAGTATATATATAATTAATTATATATATAATATCATATATATATACTAATATATAATACTCAAATCATTTACACCTACATATTATAACTATATACTACTATATAATATATATCCTCCCCATAATATATATATATTTAAAATGCACATTTAAATTAAACTAAAATGTTTTTACATTTTGTTTTGAGAGATGATACACTGTTATAAAGTTTGATTTTAAGACTTATAAGTGGTTACTTCTATCTCTTTAGTTCCTATAATTGTCATTAACTGACAATATTAATGTATTCACATCTGTAAATTATTAAAATCCATACTTTTTGATTTCATCGCCACATATCTGAACACTGCTCCACTACTTGATTCATCACAATTACACCTACTGTGGGGGGGGGGGGGATTTTTCATTTAAAAAAAATACTTTTGAATTATGTTTTGTTTTATAATTTTGAACAAACTGTAATAATTTTGCATTGAAGTAAATTGCTTCTCTTGCAAATTTTTAGAAAACCAATAAAAACTTTGTCTCCCTATTTACATTGACATGAAAATTTTCTTCCTTAAGTTTATCTTGGAATTCTTCAGGTTGTGAGTATTATATAGTTTTTGTCATGTTTGTAAAACAGGTAAGAATTAATTAATTTATTAAGGTTATAATATGGTAACAATTATCTGGAATCCCAGTAGTTAGTTCTTGTTATTGTATTTGATTTCCAGTTTGGATTATGCAAATCTGTATTTCCCTCATTATTAATGATGGTTTAGTTTTAAGTTATTTATAAAGATACCGCTAAAGTAAATATATCATATATATATACTATATAATATATACCATATAGTATTAAAACCTTATGTTGCACCGCTATAATATATATATACTTTCATTGTATATTTAGTTTACTAGATTATTATTATTTTACTAATTACATTAATGTTATAATATACTACCTACATACTTATTATTACTACTACCGTATCAATACTCCCCTATATACCTATATATATATCATATATATTTATACTATATCATAATATATACCTACCCGACTCATAACGCACCGCCGCTCCCACGTCCCCAGACAATATATCGCTAACGCGATACATATATATTATTATAATAAGATACACTACTTATTCAGTAGATCATACTATATTAACACGTCACCTACTATCATAATACTAATATATATTACTAATACAGCATAATATATCATAATATAAATTGGCAGTATTACTCCTAGTTCAGTGAACTAAACATGGTTATTATATGCTTAGTGTTTGTGGATGCGCAGGATGCAACTACTTCATATATAGAAGCTGGTTGAGCAGACCAAACATTGTTTCATGTTGGGGGGAGCTTTATGTAATTTATTAATTTGTGGTTAGGTGTACATGCACCAGTCTCAATACTTGCATACCTCTAAAAATTCAGTCAACACATGCCTAAAAATATCATAACACATTCCTCTCAGATTGCTCTGCACACCAAAATTCCAGTTGTGCTGTAATTTTGAACCATTTCTATTGGTGATTTGAACAAACCATGCAGCTTGAACTTCAAATTGGGGCTTATTCTATTAAGCCTAAAATTCTGTGAATATCTCTCATCTGGTCAGGAAACATCAAACAAACTAAATCTTTTCTTGGGGGAAAGTACATATGAATTCTTCAGGCTAGTTGGAAATTAACATTGATATTTTATTATTCCATATTTGAATTTTATAAGAATGATAATATACAGAATAATTATTTTTAATGCAATTTCTTACACGCTTTGGGAGGGGGTTAAGAAATAAAGTTTTTGGCACCATAGAACTAAGGTTAAAAGTAGCTAATATATTAATCATGTTGAGGAAAAGTTTTTAATTTCACTATGCAATAATATTCTTTAAGATAAATTAAAAGATTTGGAAATGAAAAATATTTGTTGGTTTGCTGTTAAAACTTTTATTGAAATGCAGATGGAATTGCAAATGCAATAAGTTATAAAGTTTTCTTATGTTTCCATATATTTATGCAGTTATGCTGTATAAAGTGTTAATAAATAATATATGATCAAGAAATATCTGACAGCTGGAGAACATAGAGTATATTTTGTTTGAAAAAATCAAAGGCATTGTACAATCATTTCAGAATTAACAGTTGATATTGAAAACTAACATCCCACTTAATATTTTTGCACAAATATTTGTTCATTTTATTTGTTCAAAATCAACATTACTCAACTTTTCATAAGTAATTGCTTAGTTTTCACTGACTTCCATTTACTAAGACTCACACTTATTTTGAAGCTTGTGAAAATCTAAATCAGCTGAGTAAGTAGTTTAGAAATTTAATATCAAAATTTCAGTTTCATCAGTCTTCTTATGACTGATTTTCAGGACAAACTTTAATCAAAAGGAAATTTTCTTTCAGCATTGATTTTTATTTTAAGGTACCTCATTTTTAGCTATTTCCAACTTCACCAACCTTTATAGGTATTTTTGGTTAACTGACAATGTTTATCACATAACTTGAGTGCAAGGAACATTTCAAACATATCAATGAAAAGTTATATGTATTTTGAAATTATTCAACAACTTTAAAAGAAAACCATCCTGAACATAGATTTTACACTGCTTAAAAAAAAAAAATAATTTTCGGAATTATTAACATATAAACAAGAATATTTATGCTAAGGAAAAAATTTTTTTTTTTTCTCACATACTATGTTAAGAAAATTACAATTGCAACTAAAAAATTTGGGAAAAGTAAGATCCTTTTGTATTAAGTTTAAAATGCAGAGACAAAAGAACTAGATCTTCTGGTAATCATATATAAAAACCAAAGTAATATGTATACATGTTATCTGGTGTAAGTCAGATAATATTTCCATTACCTACAATATAAAGTATCCAGCTGAATAGTAAAGTTTTAGTTCTGAATTTGGTATTATATATATATATATATATATATATATATATATATATATATATATATATATATATATATATATATATATATATATATATATATATATATATATAGCATATATATATATATATATATATATATATATATATATATATATATATATATATATATATATATTTTAATGTGCCTACCAATATGCCAATACCTACATTTTGACAATACCTCTTAATCAGATTGTTTTATCTGGTTTCCAGCTGGATAAAATGTTAAAAATTAGTTCCAGATTATATATATATCACTCTAGACAGTAGATGGAGAGGAGCATATATATATATATATATATATATATATATATATATATATATATATATATATATATATATATATATAAACTAACTTCTTTTATAAAATTAAAAAGAAATTAGATTATAAAGATTCTTTTATTTGAAGAAAGGAAAATAGAATCATTCTAATTATAGCAAACAATGGAAAATATCAAAAAGAATTTGTTTACTAGTACCTTGAAATAAAAATTTTTTTATTACTATAATTATATTTTTTCATTTTCTTGTAGAATATATATTATATATATATATATATATATATATATATATATATATATATATATATATATATATATATATATATATATATATATATATATATATATATATAGAGTATATATATATATATATATATATATATAACATCTGGTTTTAAAAGGCCGGAGGCCTACATGTTTTTCATCAGTTTGGGATAACCTATTTCAGCATCCAAATTAATGACTGACATGACCCAGTACACATGTTTGAAAGTCCACAGGCCAAAGGAGTAGAGAAAGTAGAATTAAGTGTGTTTCAGATTTTACTAATTGAGTATATGTAAGAATGAGCCTAGTAGTTAAGTCTAGTCCAGAGAGCTTGACAGAGAAGGAAGGAATGAGACTAAAGTCGCATGAGCTCTTCTCAAAGTTGAAGGTATGCTACTAGAGAGTTTAGAATAGAGCATAGTTTAGAGCATTGTCCATTGTAATATTGATGGTATAATTAGATTGATGCAACATTTCAATGGGCAGAGAGGGAGAGATTGGAGAGAGTCAATGGGATTAGGAGAGTTAAGATAAAAAAAAAACCCGACTCTCACCTTCTCAAGGAGAGTTGTATGTGTTCAGCCACTCCAAATATGCTATGCATACTCCATGCAAGGGTGAAGATGCCCCCAATACAGTTCAGTCAACTGATGGTGTTTGAAGAAGTTATGAAGGTAAATCAAAATACTCAACATCTTAAAAAGAAGCTTGTTTATTGATTTGAAAGATATAATCTTTTCAAGTAAGGTTGTTAGAAAAGAAAATTCCAAGAATAGTAAGAATAGATGAAAGTTTAAATTGTGTATTTTTGAATATTCGAAGATGATTGTTTAATAGAAATGTTAAGGAACTTTCTTTTTTTTTTCTTTTTTTTTTTTTTTTTAGAGACCTTGAAAATCATTTTTTCTTTGACACAACTAGAGATACAAGAAAGATCAGAGTTCAGCTGCTCCTCAAGGTGACTCTCTTAGCATTAACTATGCTGTTAAGTGAGATGTCTTTCTTATTGAATGGAGCAGTGATAGTTGAAGTCGTCAGCATAAGAGTGGATAGGAGGAGGTGAAGGTAGATTATTAATTAATGGAAAGCAGAATTTTTTTTTTTGGATAAGACAGAACCCTGAAAAACACGATTATTGATTATTTTTTTTTAAGGATGAATGGCAACAGTTTACATTAGTTAGTATCTATAGAGCGACCAGAAAGGAAATATAGAGAGAGAAAGATACTAAAAGAGGGAAACTTAGAAAACGTTAGACTATAGTTAAGGCTTTTATATATATCTAGCACTTTCGTGAAAGATTCACAAAAATGAAGAAGCGGAAGGAAAGATCATCAGTCAAGTTTTCCTTTCAGAAACTATGCTGGTGATCAGAAATCAGATTGGAAGATTTAAAACCTTTCCAAATGTTCCTGCCTGTTAAGGATAGTTTTGAACATTTAAGAACAGAGTTTAATGCTATAGAATGATAAAGGGTTGTGAGGGATCTCCCTTTGGAACAGGCTGAATGAGCTACCAGTAGGAAGAAAGGATAAATATGTAAGTGGAATCATTTAAAATAGAATTATAGACAAAGGGTTGAACAAATTGCTCAGCTGTAGCAGAAAGTAGGTTTTACACGTCTATATTTTTTGGAGGTTGAAGAAGACTGTAATAATCCTGATGGTAACATCACTGTGATGAATAGGATGAGAGAAAGTAGATTTAAAGTAAGATTTATGAGTTTTAGTGAAGTGAAAGTAAATGTAATGTACTCCACACCAAAGAGTTGTGCATTCAGCACACTGAGGGAAAATCCTCCCCATGATTCAATATTCATTTTATTGTAAATCAAAGAAATCTAACAGCCAATCCAACAGACTGGATGCAGAATTGAAGTGATATATATATATATATATATATATATATATATATATATATATATATATATATATATATATATATATATATATATATATATATATATATATATATATATATATATATATATATATATATATATATATATATATATATATATATATTGTATTTTTTACCTTCTCACCCCTGACCATCCCATCGTGTGAGAGGCCACACCGCGCCCAGGTACACTGCTGTTGCAACCAGTCTTCTCCAGAGATCCTCCAAGGATGTTATGTTCCATGTTCTTCTGTGTTGAGAGTTATTTAAACAGGAGAGAAAGAAGTGAGATGTGTCCTCCAGAACCTGGTTACAGTTTTGACATATTTGTGGTGGTTTGTTTAAGGTTGAATCCGTTTGTAGTATTGTAATTTAGTGTGATGGCCACACTGGTTCTTGGTAGCGATTTGAATTCTGGTGCTATTTCCGGTGGGTGTTTGTTTAAAATGTTGTTTGGTGGTCTGTGTGAGTTTTGGTAAAGGGCAGAGCTATGTTGTTTAGGTAGGCTAGTGGGTGTATGGCACCAAGTTGGCAGTCAGAGCTAATTAATGTAATTGAAGATTTGTTTTTGGTGAGACAGACATTCTGTTTTCTGTTAGCCATGTTTGAAGTTGGTTGATGTATTGTTGTGTCAGGTTTGTATCCATGTTTAGGTTCTGGTGTGTAGTGGCTATGGTGATGTCATCTGCATAGGTTTTTACGATTGTGTGTTGTTTATGGTTGTGGTAGATAAGCTGTAAATAGGTTGAATAGTGTGGGGGATAGAATTGCACCTTAAGGTACTCTGTTTCTGATGTTCTAGATTTTGTATTGTTTGTTTGTATTTGAGCTGTTCATCCTGATTGAAAGTTGGAAATCCATTTCTTTAGGTTAGTGAGGATGTTAGATTGTTATTTTGTGGATCATTGTGTTTGAGTTCTGTATTGAATGCTTTGTTGATGTTGATTGGTATGATTATTGTTTTATGAGTTGGTTGTGGGTTGTATAATGTTTGTGAGTGCCATTGTATTAGAGTGGTTTTGTTTGAAACCATATTGGAATTTGTGTTTGATGATGTGTGGAGTTTTGTTTAGTATGTTTTTTTCTACTAGTTTGCATAGTGTTTATAATAGAGAGATGGGGCGATATGATGACGGGTCAGAGGGTTCTTTTCCTGGTTTTAATTTGGTATAATGATAGCTTTTTTTCCAGATAGGGTAATTGAAGTTTAGGCTAATGGAGCTGTTATATATTTGTGCTAATTGTGTTAAAGCTGTGTTCCCTATGTGTTTGAGGTGTTTGTTTGAGATATTGTATTGGCCAGTTTTTAAGTGTATTTTTTTTTTATGTTTTCTAGGTCAGTTGTGGTTATTTCTACTGTTGGGTCGTGGTTGTTTTTTTTTTTCTTGAGGGCTTTTTGATTTTCCTGTTTGATGTGTGTGGGTTTTTGACTCTGCTTTGCAAAGTGAGTTGTGAGAGTGTTTGCATGTTGTTTGTGGGTTTTGTGTGTTTGTTGTTAGTTTTTCATGTATTGTTTTCCTCATTCTGGTGTTATTCAGGTGTTGGATGTTCTTGGTGAGATTTGGAAGTTGTTTGAAGAATGTGTGTTTGGTGCTAGTTTATGATTTTAAAGTGTTTAGGTAAGCATCTGTGTTGTCGCTATGATGTGGGTGTTTTGTTCTGAGGAGTTGCATTCGTTTGATTAGCTGTTCTAGCTTCAGGTGCTAGGGTTACAGTATTTTATGTATCCCCTGGGGGGATGGCTTTGTTAGCTGCTTTTGAATTAGAGTGAAATTTTGTATGGCTTTGTTGAGTGTTTATGTGTTAGTGATATTTAGGGAATGTATGTTGTTTTCTATATGGTTGGTGAATATTGTCCAGTCTGCTTTTTTTTTTTTTTTTTGAATAAAATATATTGTTTTGTTGAATATTTTGCGGTTTTGTGATGGTGGTCAGAGTTTGGCTCTGTTTGTTTTGACCAGTGGAGTTTTGTAAATTTAAAGAAAATATATACATATGTCTGGTGATGTGCACGCTTGGTTGGTTTGATTTTCTAGTGTGGCTGTTTGTGTTTAAGATGTTTGAGTTGCTGGCTAAGCATGGTGGTTCCCTTACTTGCTTCTTGGCGAAATTATGTAGGGTGGTGAGCCAGTCTCAATCGCTATGATTTTGATAAGAGATTTATACTATTTTGTAATTTCTGGGGCATTGTGGTGGGGAGTGTAGAGGTCTATTAGATTGTATGTTTTTTTTTGTTTATTATTGTGAAGGTATGTGTTTTTGTGGTGTCGTTTAATGATGTTGTAGTTTGTAAGGTGGTGTTTCTGTATGGTAGCGAGTTGTGTTTGTAAGTGTTAGTAGAGTGTGGTTTTGGGGGTTTGGGGTGTGAAGAAAGTATCATAGCCATAGAATTTGGGTTCTAGATAGTTATCGGGTAGGTGGGTTTCTTGTATCAAAGCTATGTGTATGTTGTGTTGTTTTAGAAAGACATATTTCTTTGGTTTTATTGTGTAACTTGTTTGTGTTGAATTGTAATGTTTATATTGCAGGTTTGTTTGTGTGATGTAGGGGTTGTAATGGATGGAGTACAAACTTGGCAGATCCAATTGTGTATTGAAGGGGGTAGCAATGTTAGATTGGAACAGTGTTTGTGGATTCATTGTTAGCATCTATTGCAGTTTATGGAGTTTCTCCTTACTGTCTTGTTGCATATTGGACATATTTAGATTCTAGGTCTGGGGTTTGTTTCTGTGTCACTGGCTTTTAGGAGTAAGGCTGAGGCATAAGTCTGGGAAAGTATGCCTCACGTTGAGTAGAAGGAGAAATAAAGTAGTGGAGTGGTGGAGAGCTCTGGGAATGATCTTGGATTTGTCTGGAAGCAGTGGTGGCACACATGCGTTATCGCAGTAACAGGTTTCTTGTGGGGGGATGCGAGAAGATTTCCAAATTTTCCAGGTCGAAGATCCTGTCGTTTCAGCTTCACTTGTTGACCTCTTTCTCCCCTCCACACATATATATATATATTTTTTCTATATATATATATATATATATATATATATATATATATATATATATATATATATATATATATATATATATATATATATATATATATATATATATATATATATAAATATATATATATATATATGCAGTATATATATGTATAGCTTAAACCACTTCAAACATCTTCATTAAGATGCAACCAACTCCAAAACTGTCATTATCTATGTTTTGTATTACTAAAAAGTTCATCTGATATCAATTCATTTTTTAATTCTATTCACTGAAACAAAAAAAAACAAAAAGAACAAAACAATAATAACAAAAAAAACTCAGGAAAAAAAAAATTAAGCAACAAAAGCACCATACAACCACTAGAATTTATTTTGTAAAAAAAATACCCACGACAAGGTCAAATCAGCTACATAACACAAACTGTATCAACATCACTTAATAAATAATAACCGCACCGTAAAAGAAATTATTATTATTAGATATCAATGAACATTTATCTCAAACCCTAAACTCACAAAGAACCTTAATCCCAAAATATATATAAACCTTTAATTCTATGAAGAAGCCTATATATAATGATTTTAACCACTCAATGTTACCCTTTCAATTCCAAAATCCACCTTTGATTTTAATTTTCTGTTTCATGTTCAACAAATTTCTACACTGACCTTATTTCAAAATATTGTTTCTATTAATTTCATATTCTACTTTCAATTTAATCAATCTCTCTTCTCCTATTATCCTTTCCAAATTTCCTCTATCTCTACTTCGTTCTTTTATTTCACTCTATAACCAAGCTATTCATAAATACATGTAAATCTTTCCATTCAATGAATGTCAATTTCTTTATATTCTGGTTTTTGAAAGCTGCCTAATAAGTTCGAGAAAAACAAACTGCAAAATAGAAAATAAAAGAAACTAATAAAATAACATCGAAAAAATAATAAAATACCTAATTTAAACAAATTTCAACAATACTTAAGGGAATTATGTTGCAGAGTTCGCAAATTTGGAACGTTCAGATATGCGGTATCTACCCAATATCTAATTATGTTAAACCGTACTAGGTATATTAACTACAAATGGCAGTCCCTGTTCGGGCGCCAACTAAATTTAAAGAGTATGTTAGGGAGAGTTAATGGAAAGAAGACCCGGATTATTAACTGTTAACAGAGTCCCCAAACCACCCAATAAATTTAGAAAGTGAGATCAGAAACTAATGCAGCGTCGAAGATCAGAGACTAAAAGGAACTGTCAGTTAATGGATTAATTCTATAAGAGAAACAGAGACAGAGAGAAAATTAGTCAGTTAGTATGCTACTGTGGCGCATAAAGGTGTTAAGAGGTTAGTCTGAAAGAAATAACTAAGGTGTTAATTACTTATCTACCTCCACCGCTGTTAGCTGTTCAATGGAGAGCTACTTTCTCTAACGGTTACCGCATTGATTACCTGAACTATCCAAAATGCATTCCCTGCAACACATGAATTTCTCCTTTGATAAATCCACCTTGACTTGAGTGGAACCCTCCTTGAATACAAGGTAGAATGGAGATCTTTAATAGGGGGGTTAAAAAACAAGATGTTTTTTAAAATGAAACGTTTATTAGTTTAAACGCAAGGGGAGGAATATCTAATAATATTTGATAGCTGATAACTGTCGGTTAGTTCTAAGAAAGAACACAACCAAAATAATGTCGAGTTTAACGTTCGAGTTTGAGTTTGCGTTCGAGTTTGCGTTCGAGTTCCAGAGTAAGGGTTAGTTACTACTGGAACAAGAAGGTTAATATGTGTGTGATAAAGAGGATGCAAAAATAAGAACAAACTGAGGTTTTACGTAACTTGTTGTTCTTGAGTTGCAACACTACCAGTGCTGGCTGAGATGGTCGAATTCGGTTTTGAATAAGCCGCTTGAAGAAAACTCCAAAGAAAATGTTGGCCCCTGAATAAAATGACCAAATGTTGTGTTTGAAGGCCCCGTAAATGAAAGGTCGTAGTGGCCCCGTAAATGAAATCACACTTTGCTGTGGTCCCCTGAATGAAACCTGTTAAACAACAATAGTAGTAGTAGTAGTAGTAGTAGTAGTAGGAGTAGGCATATGATATGGATAAAAATGCTCCAAGCGAATAACAAACAAAATAACATTGAGATATGGCTTGCTTACCCTAGGGGATCGATAAATCCCTCAAAAAGGGTATTTCAGGCGTAAGCACGATGAGGGCTGTTTGAGAACTGGAGAGTCCTATAAAACGAGATGAACATGATTAAACAGGCCATACAACTCAATGGAGCAATCGCATATATCTAAAAAGAGAAGAAGCTATAACACACGTAAACATGTAAATGATAAATAATCTTACTTCGTATAATATGCGGAATCCTTTTGTCCAACAAAAGGGGAATGTCGTCACTCAGATTTAGTGTGGTGTGGTATAAAATCATAAATATGGACCACACAAAAATAATATAATTCTGAAAGTGACTAATCTACAATATCATATACCTAAAAAAACGGAATTAGTAATAAGGGGAAAAAGAACTGATTATGATGAGAAGGCATACATATAAATATAATATATAAATAAATGAAAATACACCAATATATTAGAGGTGTACCACTTCTGCATATAATTGGGTGAAGTTGGAGCCACTGCAACAGCGACCCCAACATCCCCCCTCACTAAAATTACGCCCCCACTCAAATTCCTTATAATCATAAACTGTTTGTAGCTGGAGATCTGTTAGTGAGTGGTAGGCGGCGAAAAGAGGGGATTGACCCGAAAATGTCTGAAGGAGAATGAGGGAAGTTGTTTACATCCTTATCACACACAAGCCGAAAGCCCTTAGGACTGAAAACCGATAACCGCAATATATTTTTACATATGTACAAAACTAAACTTAAAGCTGATAACTGTAGTCTGTTAGTGAGGATAATGCAGCCTACGTGACTGAAGCATGCGTTCCTCTTCGTCGATAAATTTCTTGACGGTGAAGACTGACTTGAAGATCGTCGTAAGATGGTTAGAGAAAAGACTGAGACTGAACAGACGAATAGTCAGACTGATGACTCGAGGTTGATGGGTACTCCAACCGTGGAGTCGAATGTAGTGGGGTGAGGCAACTATATTACCATATTTTCAATTTTCAATTTTCCTAGGAACAAGCGTTTAGCATAACCCATCTGAAAGCATCGGAGTTAAAAGCTACTCTGCTTCTTTTTTGAAGATCTATTTTGATACTCCGGCTGTGTCGATTTGTTCCGTAGTATAGTTGGAAACCTCACTATATCCATAATACTGGGTACACCCTAGACTATAAAGTTTATTATTGGCTCTGATACTGTTGCTGTTTTTGTAACCATCCCTAATGGGATTTTTTCTGCCAAGCCAAGGGTGTAAGCGCCCATATAAGGATGAAGTCTGCGTCAGATTTCACGGGAAGGACAGTCGTGGATAGTCCGACCTGGGCTAAAATCTACCCTGACATGGATGCTGAACTCTTCTCGTAGCAGTGTTCTCTCGCCGACAGCTAAGAGAATCTTCACACTCACTGCAGCTAGGAGAAGGGAGAAGAATACACTGTTCTATTATTTGCATCCGTGTAAGTGTTACATAATATAATAAATTTTATTCCTGTTCCTTTCTACTAAATTAAAATTTAATATTTACAAATCAACTGGAAGTTATTTGAGATAATTTAATTTAATTAACTTCTGATTTTCTGATTTCAATATAGTTATAAAAAAAGCTGATTTAAATAATTATTATTTACAAAACTTTTTTATTATTATTTACAAATTATTTAAATTTCGTTTAGGAATTAATCTTTACGATTTCTGATTTCATTTTTATTTACAAACTTATAATTTATAAATGCACATAATAAGTGTCTGTGTATATCAAATTGAAAAGTGTGATTAATAAAAAGAACATAACAGTTGTTGGCTTATCATACTGGTAGTTGAATACCACGAGGGCAATCTTCAACTCTGTTATCTGTGTTTACGTTTAAATGAAAATATGTCCTTAAATTTAGCCTAACCGGGGGAAAATTTACAAAAATTCTTTATACATTTTTCAGTTAAATATTAAATTAAAAATAATAATAAAAATAAATCACTACAGCCAACAACAACGTTCTGATAGAATTATAGGCAAGTATTCAGTGAGGCTGAGATGAATGAACGATTCTATAGTGTCACTGATTATGTCTGAAACTAGTGTGAATGAATAGAGATGATGAATGCATGTAATCCGCATCCGCATTCTTCTCCGCATTCGCATTCCGCACTTTATCCGCATTCGCGAATTCCGCAAATTTCACCCTGCACTCCCCCATGACCATCCCCTCCCAGAATTCCCAGAACCAGGAAGGACGAAGGAAAAAGGGAAAATGATGAGGAAAAGAGCAAAATACCACAGAACCAGTGTTCAGTTCGGTGAACATCGGAAGATCCTATTGAAAAAGAAGAAATGAACTGTTGAGAGTTTTGAAAACCATTAACTTTTTTGAAAACTATTAACTACTAACCGGGCTATAACAAACTACTCCTTCTTCTATTAAGTACGTATTCGAGAGGAGTTTCCATTACATTGGGCAAGTCAGGTACTGGTCCCATACGTCGAGTAAACGGACGAGGAGGAAAGTTGAACCTGGTTAGATCTTCTTCTCCTATGTGAATCAACTCTAGATCACTGTCATCAAGTTGGAGATGAGCAGGATCACCGAGAACCTCACCAACTACATGATATGGAGCTGGTGGTGTTTGAGAAAGTGAAGGTAACTGATAGGAGTCTGAAGGAAGAAAAGATGGAGAGTTAGAATGGAAACCTGAGAAGTCTGAATGTTGAGTAGACGTACTGAAATTGAAAGGCGAAAAAGGTGGAGGCGAATCTTGTTGAGTTCGAGATGAACTAAGAACTGTTGAAGGACCAAGGAGATTGGAACTTGGTCTATCCTTGAAGAAAGAACTCAAGAAAGACGCTCCCTCTAATTCACTAACTGAGTGAAAATCAACTGTATTTGGATTTGTTATAGCCGGAGATTGGGAAGTCAAAACTGATGACACAATAGTGTGACTACTAGGTGTAACAGCCGAAGAAACTTGAAGCTGTGAAGGTGATGGATATTCATGAGTATAGAAATCATGGTAATCCATAGATGGGCTGTACACACTGGGACTGTAAAGAATTGGGGAAATAGCAGAGAGATTCTGCTGTAAGGATAATGGAGGAACCGGAATGGTTCGTGAAGAATCTGTTATATCGGTTGGAGGAAGCACAAAAGTAACCTTAGGCGGAGAACGAGAAGGCTGAATCACTATAGGTGAAAGGACTGGAGTTCTCACAGGAGACATTGTTGATTCGGCAGTATCAACGTTCAGTTGTTCTATTTGGTCCCATAAGTTAGGCAACCTCGTGAATAGATCCATTGGGATGGGATTTGTAGGAAGAAATCCCTCAAAATCGTTTTCGTCATCATCGTCTTCGATGGTTTGAAATGGATCTTCTTCAATATCATTGTCGGATATTGAAGAACTGTGAGCTACTGAGTTAACATCAGAGTCTTCTGCATCTTCATCCACTTCTTCGTCTTCTTCATCCTCGTCGGTAAAGAATTTCTCGCGCACCTCAGGGTTGCGAGCTAAATATTTGCGAAGGTACGTGGGAATATCTATCCATCCTCGTAGATGAGAGAAATGGACTTTCTGTAATCTATTTTGTTGGTCACTAGCACGTCTAATAAGGTAGGTGACCCGGTTATCATTAACTGCAGTGATGATATAGGGGCCTTCCCATCGGCTCTTGAACTTCTGAATAGTGCTATGACCAGTGTGAATTACTTTTTTCGCAACTTTCTGTCCGACGCGAAATGGTCGGAAGTTCGCACTACCTTCTTTCCAATATTGAGGAAAACTGTGTGTCGGAGAATGAGCCTTCTGCAGAAGAAAGTCGGAAGGTGAAATACCGAGAGCACTATGTGCTGTGTTGTTGTAAATAAGAACAGAAGACGAAAGTTCCTCATCCCAACCACTGGGATTTTCAAGCACCAAACATTTAATGATCTGAATTAAACTTCTGTTGAAGCGCTCACAAACCCCATTGCTAGCAGGGTGAAGCGGAGAAGTTCTTATATGCTTGATATTATGTTCTTGAAGAACATTTTGGAAAGTTTGAGAAGTGAATTCAGCACCGTTGTCGGTGAGAATTCGGTTTGGAACTTTTGGAAGAAATGGAAGAATTTGATGTTTGAATTTGTTAGAAACAGAAAGACTGGTTTTGTTCGATAAAGGAACAACCGAAACCCACTTGGAAAAGTGGTCAATGAGCACCATACAGTACTTGTGACCTAATCCTGTTTGAGAAAATTAAAACGAGTCCATTGCACAAGCTCCAAATGGATACTTCCAAAGCAAAATCTTTAATGATCGAGGTGCTTCAATAGAAGAAATGTTTTCACCTTGACAATCGACAGCATCTGACGATTCGAGACCAATTCAAGCCATTAATGCGGGTGCCAAAAGTGCTTATAAATAAGCTGAAGAAGTTTATTTCGTCCGATATGGGCACAAGAAAAGTGAAGACCTAACACTATATGAACGAGAAAATCAAGAGAAATTACATACAGTAATTCTCCCGATTTTAGTTTGTGAAAGAGTATCCCATTTTCGAATACCAGCTGAGATCTGTATTGTTTGTACATTTTATGTACCCTGAGCCAACATCCTTGCATAACATCCTTGTTCTGAAAACCTTTAATGATCAACTTGAGATCTTTATCTTGAGCTTGATTATGCAGGATGTCTATTTCATCAATATTTGAATTGTTGAATATATCACTATTAACTGTTGTGATACGACCCACATGAGGATGGGTACGCACACGGCGGCGACTAATGCCTGTTGCTATTAACGTGATATCCTCGTTGTCCTCTCTACGAATGAGTTCTTTTTGAGACAAATCCGGCAAGAGCTCATTATCCCGTAGAGAGTATGTTCCCAATACTATGGCGAACTCCATATATTCTTCAGGAACGATGAAACATTCGGTGGGCTTAGTTTCAAATCCACCTTGAAACAGTAGTTTTAGATTGACGTACTGGTCAATCGGAATTCTTTTACCCCTGCCGAAACCACTAATTGCTTTCACCCCTACTTTTGCAGATGGCAAAAGTTCAACTGGTTCTTTCAAGGTCTGCAATACTGCTTCACTCACCAAACTTACACCTGCCCCACTATCAACAAGGCAGTCATACACATTCGAACTGTTGTGTTCTAATTTCACGCAAACAATTAGTGGATCCACTTCCGCCTGGCAAAGATTTATGGTAACAACCATATCATCCTCAACTGGAAAGTTGTTTACTGCCAGGTGGACATGACAAATATTTTCTGCTGCAATGTCATGTGGTTTCACCAGTTGCTGCTGCTGTTTTCACCTGCCTGTCACTATAACTATCGCTACTTCCTACCACGACAGTCTCCATAGGGAGGCTACTTGCTACAACTGATACTACTGGTTCCGTATGGGAACTACTACTACATACTACGTGAGAAGAAAGAGAGTAACTATCTCTATTACTATCACTAGTAGTCTTTGTGTCAAATAAAAGAGTCTTTGTGTCAGGTAGAAGGGTCCTAGCACTACTGCTATCGACTACTAAGTCTACGGCTACAGGAAAAGTGCTAGCACTACTTCTATCACTATTTACTATGTCTACTAGGGCATTGGTATCCATGAGCTGCTGTAAGCTGTTATTCTCCACTGGAGGGCTCATTTCCGTGGAGACTTGCAGTTTAAAGCTCCTGCTTGTACTGCTTCATCTGAAGAAGGACCCATTCGGCCTTCTAGATGTGACTTGTGACACCAGTCGCAAGGATCCAGAAACTTCCTTGGCGGCCTTGGTGAGTCACGTGTAGTCTGTGCCCTGTGTGTATTGTCCGCGCGTGGGGAATTATGTTTTCTGTTTGAACCAGAGGCCTGTGGTGATCTGTTTTTTCTGTTATTTGTGGGCGACCTCTGAGTCCTTTGTCCATTGCGCGGTGGTGTCCTATGTGAACAGTTAATTCCCGCATGTGGCCCCTTACAAAACGGACACACTCTACCAGAATTCAATTGCTTCGTACGTGGAGGGGATCTGATAGACCGACAATCATTCCTTACATGCCCCCTCTTTCGACAATAACTGCATACTCCTAAATACTTGTAACATTCATCCATCACGTGCCCAACATTCTCACAGTAATCACAAACGAGGTGTTTTCTGTTAGTGTTCTCGTTGTGACGTGTCGGTGTGTAAGTGCTTTGGGTCTGATTACGTCTGTTATTGGATGAGGGATAAGTACGTGGTGTATTGTTATTGTTACGTGTATTCTGTTGGTGGGTATTGTTTGTTTTAGGAGGTTGTGGCTGTGCATGTTGTGAATGCAAAACTTCTGACCAACCTGGATTGATAACATCTATTCTGATTGTCTCGTCTAAGTCCTGTTTAGGTTGATCAGGAGACACTGTAAACCGGCTGTTGCTAGAAGAAGTGACTACATTCTTTCCTTTATTGTAGTCTCTAACGTAGGTGTCCGCAAGGCTTACTATTTTCCGCCATGGCACTCGGATGTTACTGTCTTCTTCTTGCTGTGTAATATATTCTGATATCCTTTTCTCGACGTATGGAGGAAGACTTAGAAGAAAAGCTGTTCGTAGCGAGTCATGTTCTCGCATATCTAGCCCACGATAGGCTTTCTTAGCAAGATGTTCCAGGCGAAGAGCGTACATACGAACACTTTCACCGGAAGTCCTGTATGCCGAATGATAAGCATTGAGCTTATGTGCGTCTTTTCTTTTCTCCTCTTGATGATACCATGTTAAAAGAGTCTCTTTAATTGAACCGTAGTTCCGATCATCCTTAATTAGCAAATTATACAGTTGAAGGAATGATCCTTCGAGTTGCCTGCCTAGCAACCTTAACCACTGATGAGGCGCATTTGGGTAGTTGAATGAACAATACTGCTCAAAATCGGCAAAATAACTAACCAAATCTTGATCAGCCTCATATTTGAATTTCCCTGGCTCAACCACTTTGACTTTCCGAGAGTTCTTGGCGATTTCTGCTAAGTAGAGGATAGATTGGGACATTAGCAGCATATGACGCTCCAAAATGTCCAATCTACTGGGTGCAAGAATCGATGCTGGCTCTCTATTGTCTGCAAGAGAGTACATCGGTTGTGGTTGAGGAGGTACAACATATGATCTGGTATCGATTGGTGGTGCGATACCAGCCTGTTGAGCAAATATCGGTGTCTCTGAAGCACTGGAAGTCAAGGGATCATTCATGCCCTGACTGTAGTAAGGAGGTATAGTATACGGCTGTCTGTTGGTCACGTCAGTCTGTTGTGTAATGGGAGTCGTCGTGTTCGTTGTGTAAATAACGTCAGAATAAGGGGAACCTCCATACATTTGAGCCGTAGTTCCTGGATAGAACTGTTGTTGTCCCATTGGTGCTGATACCAATGGGGACACAGGTGAACCGAAGTTCATCAGAGCCATCTCATTTGATAATAAATCTGTTGTCGTCACTGGAGGAGTGGCAACAACATTAGGAGGAACAACTGTTTGCTGCGACTGTTGCGGCAGTATTGGAGGTTGCTGAGCCCGCAAAAAAGCCGTTTCCTCTTTCAGGAACTTAAATTCCTGCGTAATGGTAGCCAGGAACTCCTGAAGAGGTGGATTCACTGGGTCTACCCTGTCTGCTAACTGCTGAGGAAATCTTGGTGGTGGTGGATCTCTCCGATCTCTCTGAACTCGGCCTTGATCATCTCTCTCTCTAATAAACTTTAACAGATCTTGTTGAGTCGGTGGAGGCATCTCCTCCTCCTCAATAGTTTCACCGACGTCCACCAAACCACCGCCCACTGCTCCCATGATACGCCCACTCCCAACCTCATCACTTCCCGCATTCTCCCCATCACCCCCCAGCTCTGAAAATCTGTTTAAGGACGTCATTAGGGTTATTGCATGAAATGGTATATCAATATTTCAAATTCAAAATATAAACAGAACAAAAACAAAATATAAATGAAGGATGATAAGAGCGAAAAGGCGTTGCAGGAAAGAGGAGGTTAAGTCTGTTATATGATAAAACTGTATCTATTACTTTGGAACTCGAACAATACTTAAGGGAATTATGTTGCAGAGTTCGCAAATTTGGAACGTTCAGATATGCGGTATCTACCCAATATCTCAATATCTAATTATGTTAAACCATACTAGGTATACTAACTACAAATGGCAGTCCCTGTTCGCCAGGAGGCCTTGAGCGCCGAAAGCCATACTGGCTATCGGAATGAGTTTCCAGATGATCTAAGAAGTGAGAGTTAAGAAGGGTTTCAAAGATCTTAGATTGAATACAAATGAGAGCTATAGAGCGATAGTTAGAAGGATCAGAGCGGCTTCCTTTTTTCGGAATAGGTTGGACATGTGCGAGCTTCCAACACTGAGGGAAAGTGCTAGTATTGAGACATAGAGAGTATAGTTGAACGATGGGCTGGCTGGAATAGCACGGAAGCACACTTCCTCAAAACTCTGGGTAGGAATGCCATCCTGGCCACCCGCAAGGGGGCCCATGCACCCGATCAAATGTAATCACAGGCAAAGTCATAAGACACCTGAGAGGAGAAGGAGTGGGAAGAGGAATGCCAGAATCGTCCAGGGTTTAGTTAGAGGAAAATAGGAGGCCAAAGAGATTGGCTTTTTCAGTTGGAGAATAGCAACCAGAATCATCAGATCGAATAAGAGGGACAAAAGATGATTTTACAAAAGTTGTAGGAGATGTTTTTGGCAAGAGGCCAGATAAATTTGGCAGTGGGAAACCAAGAGGTTAGCTCACTTTCGTGATGAAAGCCCTGGCTTGTTCGTTGAAGAGTATCCCTGCAACGATTTCTACTAAATGAAAATTAGCAGAGGTATAGCGAGAACATTGAATTTTTCCACCGCTAATACGCACTGTCTCTAGCCTGAATGGGCAGAGAACAAGCACGATCGAACCATGGATTATGAGGAGAGAAAGATTTAGTTGAAGAAAGAATGAACCTGTTCATCCATCAGCAATTACAGCTCCTTCCTTATGATCTTTTAAAATCTTTATACATCCATCATTATCCTTATTGAGGTAGCCAATTTGCTATGATCTGCAAACTTAGAAACCTTGCATTTTAAGTCCCTGGTCTAAATATTTTATACATATATGAGAAACAGCCACTTGCCCAGTCTTACCCCCCCCCCCCCCCCGACCACAAACATGTCTCCTTCATTTCCATTAATAAATACTTTTCATTTTCCATTGATTAATTATTATTATTTATTATTATTAAGAGGACTTAAGGAATTCAAAAATTTTGATCGCTTAAATAATTTGGGGGGTTTTAAACCCCCTGACCCTCCTGTCTACAGGCTTATGGTGTGTTAATATATATATATATATATAATATATATATATATATATATATATATATATATATAATATATATATATATATATAATATTATATATATATATATATAAATATATATATATATATATTAATTATATGCGGATATATATATATAATATATATATATATATATATATATATATATATATATATATATATATATATAATATATATATATATAATATATATTATATAATATATATATATATTACATATATTATATGCGGATGAATTGGTTCTGTGTGGCGAATCAATCTGAACAGAGTTTGAGAGGATTGGTAGAGAGATTTGGCAGGGTATGTTAAAGTAGGGGTTTGAAAGTAAACGTAGATAAGAGTAAGGATATGGTTTGTGTTTGAGGACAGTCCTCAGTGTTGGAAGTTATGTTAAGATGGTGAGCAGCTGGACAAGTGTCTGAGTTAAATATTTAGGGTATGTGTTGGATGAGAAGGAAGGATGATGCAAGAGTGTAGTAGGCGGAAAGTTGTGAATGGCAGGAAGGTTGTGGTGCAATTAAATCCTTGGTGATGTTAAAGGACTAAGTCTTGACTGCGCTAGCTAGAGTCTTACATGGAGGGTATGGTTGTTACCTGGTTATGTATGGTAGTGGACTATGCGGTCTGGAATAAGAAGTTTATAGATCTAAAGTTCAATGTGTTCAGATGGACAAATCTTAGCGGGCATGCTAGGTGTGAGAAGAATTAATAAAAAGAGGAATGAACGTATTATAGGTTGAGATGGTGTTGAAGAAAGGGGTTAAATGAGAGAAATAAATGAAAGTATGTTGAGATGGTTTGTGTCATGTGGAAAAAGGATGAATGATAGTCGGTTGGTAAGCGGATGGTATAATGGAGAGTGTGTGGGAACGACCGGCTGGAGACGAAGAGAAAGTGGCATTGAAGTCATTGAACGAATGTCTGAAGGAGAGAATGTGAGTTGGCAGAGGCGAGATAAAGGGCATGTTAGGAGAGAATAGGCGGGGTTTTGCTATGGGGGCATGTTGTGGCCCCCACTGGGCCAAGCGATGAACCCTTACATTGGCGATTACCATAGTGAGAGGATCCGTCGTGGGTCCCATGAAGCCTCTAGGGTGGCATTTTCGTCTGTGACGAGTTTCACTAATTAATGGTACAGAGGGGGCCGGTAAGCTGGGCTTCTTTTCGACATTTGTCATACTCCCCTACTGCTTTTCTTTTCCTATGCTTGTAGCGCTCCTTACTCCCAATCTGGGAAAAAAAGGTAGATAAAGAAAGAGAAAGAAGATATAATATTATATATATATATATTATATATATACATTATATATATATATATATATATATATATATATATATATATATATATATATATATATATATATTATATATATATATATATATATAATATATATATATATATATATATATATATTATATATATATATATATAGGAGAAAAGAAGATGTAAATGAACAGTTTGGAAGGAGGATGGAAAAGGGAACTTACAAGGGAATAGGAGCTCTTTCTGGAAGAAGCGCGAAAAAGGTTAAGAATGAGAATAAGGCGAACCTGCTTAGAATAATGAATTAGGATGGTGTTTTGGTAACTGATGAAATGGAGTGAGGGGAGTGTGGAAGAACACTTCGAAAATCTGCATAAATATTGGGAGTAAGTGAAGAGTGTTAGTGAATGTGTTGTGGGTTTGATGGTGCCAAGAAGGATAGGTATTTTGGGGATGATTTCATTAGTAAGGAGGAGGGCTTAGATGGGTAAAGTGAGAAGTTGAAGAATGGTAAAATCTGCAGGTATAGATGAAATTACTGGATAAATGATCAAGAACGGAGGCGAGATGGATTGCATTGGATTTGGAGTGTGTAATAAAGCATGGAGGGGTATAGTCCCGAGGGATTGGAAGGGAGAGTAAATAGTACCCTTATATAAGGATAAGGGGAACTGTAGAAATTATAGGGGAATTAGTTTATTGAGTATTGTGGGAAAGATAGTATGCTGGTTGTTTGTCGAAAGAGTGCTTCAAGGACTGAAAACTGATTGGTGAAGAAAGGTTGCGTTTAGGAGTGGTAAGAGGATGTTGTGCGATCAATCTTACATTGAAACAAAATGATTGAGAAAATGAGGAGAAGAAGAATAAAATGTATCTAGGTTTTATGGATTTGCAAACAGGCGTATGATAGGGTTAAATAGGGAAGCTCTATGGCAGGTGCTAGTAATATATGGTGTTGGTGGTAGGCTTTCTGAATGGAATCCAAAAGTATGTATGGACGATAGTGAGGCGTGTGTAAGAATATATGGTGTCAAAAGTGATTGTTAGTATTAATAGCGGTGAGTGAGGCAGGGTGTGTTATGTCTCCTTGGTTATTCAATTTGTATTCATGGATGGGGTTATGGAAAGAATAGAGGTGGGGTTTTGCAGGAAAATGGTGTTAGAATGATTTAGAATGGAAATGAGGGAGGGTGCCCTACCTATTATATGCGGATGATTGTTTTGTTGTGAATCTGAAGAGAGAGTTTGAGAGGATTGGTAGAGTGTTGCGCAGGGGTGAAAGGAGAGGTTTGAAGTAAACGTAGATAAGAGTAAGGTTATGGTTGTGAAGTGGGACGTCCTCAGTTGTAAAGTTTATGTAGATGGTGAGAAACAGCTGGAACCAAGTGTCTGAGTTTTTTAAATATTTAGGGTATGTGTTGATGAGAAAGAGAACAGATGCAGAGTGTTAGTAGGAAAGTTGTGGAATGGCAGAAAGTTGCTTGGTGCAATAATCGTTGGTGAATATAAAGGACTATGTCTTGAGTGCGCTAGGGTCTTACATGAGGTATGTTGTAACCTGTGTTATTGTATAGTAGTGAGACTATGGTCTGGAATAAGAAGTATAATCTAAAGTTCAATGTGTTCAGGATGGACAATCTTAGGGGCATGCTAGGTGTGAAAGAATTAATAAAAATGATTAATGAACGTATTAGAGAGTTTTTGGTGTGTGGAGAAAGGGTAAATGAGAGAATAAAATTGAAAGTATGTTGAGATGTTTGGTCATGTGGAAAGGATGAATGGATAGTCGTTGGTAAGCGGATGTATAGTGCGAGTGTGTTGGGAAACGACCGGCTGGGAGACGAAAGAAAAAGTGGACTGGGTCAGTGAACGAATGTCGGAAGGAGAGAAATGTGAGTTTGGCAGAGGCGAGAATAAAGGTGCCAAATAGGAGTGATATGGCGGGGTTTTGTATGGGGCATGGTTGTGGCCGTTGTGGCCCACCTGGGGCAAGGGATGAACCCTTACATTGACGATTACCATAGTGAGGGTCCGTCGCGGTCCGTGAAGCTCTAGGGTGGATTTTCTGTCTGTGACGATTTCTCACTAATTAATGGTACATAGGGGGCGGTAAGGCTGCGGCTTCTTTCGACTTTTCGTATTCTCTACTGCTTTTCCTTCCGATGCATGAAACACGCACCCTTACCCAGTCTTGGGAAAAAGAGGAAGATGAGAAGAAAAAGAAATATATATATATATATATATATATATATATATATATTATATATATATATAATTATATATAATATATATATATTATATAATATATATATATTATAATATATATATAATATATATATATAGGAGAGAGAAATATTTTAAAAATATACTTTTTCAATTATTCGTAAAATTTCATAATCGTCCCATCACACACACACACACACACACATATTAATATAATTATTTATATATATATATATATATATATATATATATATATATATATATAATATATATATATAATATTATATATATAATATAAAATACATTTTTAACGTGCTTTATCCCCTATGCAGGGGGGTAACACGGGGGGACCAGGAAATCAAACTTTAAGGCCGGCTATCCCAAACCAGCGCACCAACGTGTTCGCAGTCAAGTTTTAATTCTTGCCCCAGGTAGAAAAAAACCCAACTGCTACGCGGAGATTTGAACCAAGCGGCGACTTAACCTCCTGCGCCACGAGGCGTTCATATATATATATATATAATATTAGTGATGGGACGATATATATATATATATATATATATATATATATATATATATATTTGAACCAGCTATGTATATATATATATGTATACTATTCATATATATATATATATATATAATATGGCTGCTTAAGTAAAAGCTTTAACAGTATGTTAAAAAAAAAAGTGTTTACAAGTGCTTCTGTAATTAGTATTTCTTGTGGTGGTAAACAGACTGTGGTTGCCTATACCTCTCAGGTAAATAGTGGTATATGGCCTAAAGTTTATGATAAATCGTTTGGTAGAAATATTTCTCAATGTTTTTTTTATTTTTTGTTTATTGTTTAGTTTTCAAAATTTCAATCACCCAGGTTTATAAAAAGTAACTTGACAATACAGCTTATAATTGAATTTTTTATTAAATTATATTTAAAATACTTTCCTTTTTACATTTCTTTATAGTTTTAAAATAGAGTATTTAAGAAATCTTGAAGATGCTATCTTCCAATTCCTTTTTAATTTGCTCTTCATAATTCCTATTAGTTAACGTGAGATTATTATTATTATTATTATTATTATTATTATTATTATTATTATTATTATTATTATTAATTTCATTTCCTTATTTATTTTCAGGTTTTTATTTATTTAAAGTAATTCCAATTATATGATAAATTTAATTTTTATTTCTTAAAAATCATATTGCCAGTATTCAAAAACAAATTTAATATTATCATTGAAGTATATAGAATATTTCAGCATATTCAGAAGTATTACTAGATAATTTAGGTGGATGAATATCTCAACAAATTACATAATGGAGAATTTAAAAGTTAACAAAAGCGAATTTAGTGTTTCAGAGAAATCTGAAATACCCCAGGTTGTTTTAGATTGTGGTTCTTCACTTGAAAAAACTTTAACCACAGAAGACAAGAAGATGCTTGATAATAAAAATGAATTAGTTTCTCAGAATATAGAAAATAATGCAAAAAAAATCACTCTAGCTACTAAAAGTCCATCAGATGTAAGTTGTGAATCAGTTAAACCCTGTGTCTCAAAGTGTGAAGCAAATTTTGAACAAACTCACAATATTTCAAGCACTGGTAGTAAACAATGTGATGAAAATAAAATTTATTTAAAAGATAATTTAGCAAGTTCAGAAAAAATAAATATGAAATGTACACATGAATGTGATGAAATTAGCAAAACTGTGAATAGAAAAAAAATGTCAAATTTAGAGAGTGATGGATTTTCAGACTATTGTAGTAGTGATAAAGTTGAAAAAATGTTTGATTGTAAAGATACTAATTTTCAAAGAGATAATGATACAAGCACTAAAGTCAAATTTAATGAAAAAATTAAACCCACTGTTTCGGAAGTTTGCGTTTCAAATTTTCTAAAATCAACTCAGCCCACTTTCAGTATTTGTAAAGAGGATAAGTGCACAAATGATGAAAACCAGGAGTGTGTTGAAAATACCATAAATAGGGAAAATACTGATGTTAGTAATAATGCATCAGATATAGAATGCAGAAATACTGTGACATCAACTAATAAAGATGATGAAAGTAAATTTAAGAAACTTGAAAATTTCATGCCGTCATTAATACCACAGAATCATGATTTAAGAACTGATGCCAGTCATAACCAGAATTCATCAGCAACAGATGATCAATTAAACAATGATTTTCAACCTAGTAGTATGGTCATTGATGCAAATAACGTAAAAGATGTTCATAATAGCAGCAGTAGTAATATTAGTGTGTCGTCAGAAACTGACAACATAAGTTTATCTTCAGTATGTGTAAATAAATTTAGTGTGAATTATTGTGATACAGATATTACCACACCTAAAATGAAAGAATCTTCTATTGATGATGATAGTGTTTTTCCTTCAAAATTACCTCCACCTTTATTGAATAAAAATTTGAATATAGATTCTAAAGATAAATTAACACTGGATGTTCAAAATTCTAAGTTTAATAATCTAGATAACAGTGTTGCATTAGAAAAAGCTGACCAAAGTAACAATTCAAGTTCAGTTATATTAGAAATGGCTGAGAGTAAAAGTGTAGTAAAAATGGATGATTGTCAACATATAGTGGATAGCTCAACGGATGTAAAATCTCAGGGGAATGAACCTCAAATCACCTTGAAAGATAGTAGTGGTATTAATGAAGCTTGGGGTGATGTTAAAATTAAAGACTCTATTAATAACACAGATTTGTCAGAGAATAAGATTACAGAGTATTCTGAAGGCAAAGAGAGTCCTACTAATTCTGATTCTATTAATAGCACAGATTTGCCAAAGAATGGGATTGCAGAGTCTTTTCAAGATGAAGAGGTTCCTTCTATTAATCATGACTCTGTTAATAACACAGATTTATCAAAGAATGAGATTGCAGAGAATTCTCAAGGTGAAGAGAATCCTATTAATCATGACTCTATTATTAACACAAATTTGTCAAAGAATGAGATTACAGAGTATTTCCAAGATAAAGAGAAAGCCTCTATTAATCATGACTCTATTAATAACACACATTTATCAAAGAATGAGATTGCAGAGTATTTTGAAAGGCGTGAGGGTCTTCCTATTAATCCTGATATTACTAAAAACACCGATTTATCAAAAAATAAAATTACACAGTATATTCAAGATGAAGTGGGCCCATCTATCAATCCTGACTCTGTTAATAACACAGATTTATCAAAGAATGAGATTACAGAGAGTTCTCAAGATGAAGAGAATCCTATTAATCATGACTCTATTATTAACACAGATTTGTCAAAGAATAAAATTACAGAGTATTCTCAATGTGAAGAGGGCCCTGACTCTATTAATAACACAATGTTGTCAAAGAATGAGATTATAGGTGAAGAGGGCCCTTCTATTAATCTAGATAATTTGCAGTCATCTTCGCAACCAAATACAAAACCTGAAAATGACTCTACTGACACAGTAGATACAGAAAGTTCTATCAATCCTGACTCTGTTAATAACACAGATTTATCAAAGAATGAGATTACAGAAAATTCTGAAGGCAAAGAGAATCATCCTATTAATCATGATTTTATTATGAACGCAGATTTGTCAAAGAATGAGATTGCAGAGTATTCTCAATGTGAAGAAGGCCCTGACTCTGTTAATAACACAATGTTGTCAAAGAATAAGAATATAGGTGAAGAGGGCCCTTCTATTAATCTAGATAATTTGCAGTCATCTTCGCAACCAAATACAAAACCTGAAAATGACTCTACTGACACAGTAGATACAGAAAGTTCTATCAATCCTGACTCTGTTAATAACACAGATTTATCAAAGAATGAGATTACTGAAAATCCTGAAAGCGAAGAGAATAATCCTATCAATCATGATTCTATTATGAACGCAGATTTATCAAAGAATAAGGTTGCAGAGTATACTCAATGTGAAGAAGGCCCTGACTCTATTAATAACACAATGTTGTCAAAGAATGAGATTATAGGTGAAGAGGGCCCTTCTATTAATCTAGATAATTTGCAGTCATCTTCGCAACGAAATACAAAGCCTGAAAATGACTCTACTGGCTCTGTAGATACAGAAAGTTTTCATGATGATGGTAGATCTTTGGCTATTGCAGAAGAAAACGAGATTGTTGATAATGTTTCTTTAACTAATAGTTCTGGCCAAACTTATTCATTACAATGTAATAATACAGGCTTACGAAAAAATAGTAGTGAAGTTAAACATAGTTCTAAGGAATATGAAGTAAATGTAATAGATAGTGAAAGAAACCTTCAACATACCTTGCAACAATTATCATCAGAATCATTGGATGAAAGGAAAGTCTCGGGCTTATTAAACTTGAATTCTGAAATTAAAATAATTGAAAGTAGCCCAAAAGAAGAAATAAAAAAAATATTGTTTAATAACTTAAGAAATGAAAAAACTAATATTGCTAACAATATTGATTGTTCAGAAAATTTAAAAAGTCAATCAAATGATTTTAAAAAAGTAGAAGGAATAGTTAAAATTGATAATATTTCTAATTTGGAAATTCAGAATTGTAAAACTACAGTTTTGGAAAAAGATATTTGTAATAAAGTTTCAGAAAGTAAAAATAAAGAGAACACTGTAAATTCTTCAGATTATCCGCAAAAAGCAAGTATCAGTTGTAAAAGGGATGTGTGTGACAATTTATTAAATAATGATAAAAAACGAAGAAAAATTGATACACCAATGGAAAATAAATTGAAAGAAAATATTGATATTTTAAACTCTGATTCTGAGAAGCAAGATGGTAATATAAAATTAAACCCTAATGAAATTTTTAGTGAAAACGATATTAAAGACAGATCTAAAGATTCCTGTAGTATAGAAACTATGGATAAAATAGAAGCAATTACAGATGTTGAGCCAGAACCTATTTCTAGTGCAGATGTTGAGCCAGAACCTATTTCTAGTGCAGATGTTGAGCCAGAACCTATTTCTAGTGCAGATGTTGAGCCACAATTGATTTCTAATTCAGGTGTTGAACAACAATCGATTTCTAGTGCAGGTATTGAGCCACAATCAATTTCTAGTGCATGTGTTGAGCTAAAATCGATTTCTAGTTCATGTGTTGAGCCAGAATCTATTTCTAATTCAGGTGCTGAGCCAGAATCATTTTCTAGTCCAGGTGCTGAGTCAGAATCTATTTCTAGTTTACACAAAATCTGTAAGAGAGAAGAGAATAATACAAACAAAATAAATTTTTTGCTTGCTACAGAACTAAAAGAAACTTGCAATACCCTACCTTATGATAGCATCATAAATAATGATTCTGAAGTTACTCTTATTCATAAGCAAAAACAAATGAGTTTAGAAACATCTCAGATTATTGATAACTCTCATAATATTTCTAAACTCTCTGGAAGTTCTATCTTTTGTAATGATAAAAACCTCTCTGAAAACGAGTCCTTATCTATGGATGCTCTGGATGATTCAGATGCAGAATCAAACTTTGAGGGTTTTACTCAAAGTGATCATATGGATCATTCCATTGATTTTTATAAGTCGAGATATAACTTGAAAAAATGTGAAGTTAATTTAAATGATTGGAGGATAGATGACAATGTATTATCTAAATTTTCCAAAGATGTCATGCTTGATAAACCAAATTTTCGGCAAGTTAAACGTAAACTTGAAGACCTGATCTACAATGCGCAAATTGAAGAAGAAAATGTTAGTAAGAAAATAAAAATAATGAGACTAGAGAAGAAAAATGTGTTGAAAGACATAAGGTTTCAAGTCAGGAAAATTAAGAAAAAGTATGGGTTTTTTTAGAAAGTATTAACTAATATATATATATACTATATATATATATATTAAATATACTATATATATATAGTATATATATATTATATATATATATATAAGTATTATATATTAAATATATATTTATATAATATAAAGAAAATTATAAATATTTAGTTAATATATCACTTCTTAGTATCTCTGTAACTATACGGGTAGCAACCATTCACATCTTTAAGCGACAATTTTACTACCAAACAAGGTGGATTAACTTGCACATTCATATTAAATAATCGTTCTAAATTTTACATAGTTTACTTTAAAAATATACTTAATGCATTTCTTTTAAAATTTAAAAACATTTTGAACTGAAATAAAATTTAAGGCTCCAAGAGGGGACACTTGACGTCGTTACTACCCGTAGCATATATTTAGTATATATATATATATATATATATATATATATATAATATATATATATTATCTAGGGTTATTTATCATATATATTATATAAATATAATATATTGATATATTATATTAATATATATATAGTAACTATATATATAATCACAAGTTTTTGAAAATGTTACCTGAATATTGAATTAAAATGCCTATAATAATTTCTGTTGCTGTCGCAATTCTATATTCAAAACTAAGTACATAATTTTCGGATCGTAAAATACATGAAAAAACTTTGATATTTTTAAATACTCCTTACTTATAATCTGATAATAGATACTTATAAATATACTATGGCAATTTTTATAATAATATAATATACTATTTAATATTATATATATATATATATATATATATATATATTACTATATATATAATATATATTATATATATATAAATTATACCGTATATAATATACTACGTATATATATCTATATATATATATAATATAATATAATATATATATATATATATATATATATATACTATATTATATTAGTATATAATATATAATCGTATAATATATTATATATATATATATATTATATAATTATATATAACATGCTCGTTATAAAAGTATAATTTATAGCCTATATATATAATATATATAACATGCAATATATTACTAATTATAAACTGTAAAGCTATTGTAAAAATATAATATAGTAATATAGTATAGTATATATACTAATATATAGTATTATTTAAATATTGATGTATATTATATATATATTATTATATATATATATATAAGTATTTATATATATTACTATAATATTATATATATTATATATCATCAATACCCATTGTACATTCTATTAGCTATAGAATATATAGATATAGAAGATATATATATATATATTATATGATATATATATACTATATATTATATATATATATATAACGATATAATATATATATATATTAATATATAATATATAATATTTGTATTATTTGTATATATTGCTTTTATAAAAAATTGAGGCATGTAAGAACTTTAATTTAGCCTTATTAATATAAGTAATAATAATTATTCTTATATAAATATATATTTAATATTAATACGTGTGCCAGACCAAAAATTTATAGAGTTGTGGGTAATACTTATGTAGATACTGGACATATTGTGCGTTATATAGTACATGAATATTCCAACTGTACGTCATCTATTGATTTTTTTTTTCTATAAATATCTAAGGTTAAAAGTTGGTAGAGTTAAGTTTGATTATTATTTCCATGACCAGGTAGGTTATTTGAGCCCCCCACGCAAAGTAATTTAATTTTTAAAGAGTGGTGCTTTGTCTGTCTATTTTTCATCACATTCTTTTTAATAATTAACAGGAAATTTCAATATACAGCTACTAACAGCGAATTTCTGAAAAAATATTTTTGGGGAGTCTCTCTCTCTCTCTCTCTTCTCTCTCTCTCCTCTCTTCCTATTGGCTCTCGCTTCTCTCTCTCGATTCCCCCACTCCCTCCCTCTATCTGTCTCTCTCTCTTCTCCTTGCGTTCTCTCTCTGGTGATTTCGCTTTTGCTCTCTCTCCTCTCTCTCTCTCTCGCTCTCGTCTCTCTCACAAATCTCTTCTCGTGCATACTTCTCTTCTTCTCTCTCTCTTCTCTCTCTCTCTCTCTCTCTCCTCTCTCTCCACTCGTCATCTCTCTCTCTCTCTCTTCTCCCTCTCGCTCCTCTCTCATACTCTCTCCCTTCTCATCTCTTCTCCTCCTTGTCTCTCTCTCTCTCTCCTCTCTCTCTCATATATATGCTTCATGATTCTTACACATCTCATTCCTCTCCAGGCAACATATTAGCTTAACTCACAATTTAGTCCACATATATACACATGATAAAGTACAGCACCCCTTTCCTTAGATAACATCCTTACAGGAGGTGGATGAACATCGCCTACTACTCGGTATCCTAGTGTGTGGGGAGAAAGAATTTGCCGCACAATCGTAGTCCCGTGCAGTGGTCATAGGAAAGGGCCGCTTAGGGAACGGTGTAGTTGGTTGGCTGCTCACTTATCACACTATTTCTGCTAGGATTCTGATGCACCCTCGAATGGTCGTGATCTTGTCCGTTATTAACGGCCTTCTAAGGTCGTGACGATAAAAAATTGTATGAAATTCGTATGGTAATCAGTGTCTGGAATTCAAGGAATAAATGTTGAGTGAGTAGAAGTGATGGTGTATGTATTTAGAAGGCAAAAGTTGATTTTGCTCTGCTGTTGACTGAAAACCAAAGATGAAAAGAACTAATTGAAAACTGAGTGTGGTGTAGGGTGTGGGTGTGATAATGTTGTGTGTCTTGTGGAAAGGATTGCAGAGATAGGGAAAGAAGGAATGTGTGCATGATTTTTTTGTGTGACCTTGATGGTACAAATAAGCTATGGTTAGACTTTGTGTGTGTGTGAGCTCCTAAAGAATCTTCCTAATGGGTTAAATAAGGTTTGAAAAGTCAATAGGTATGTGGTGCGTGTGACACGTATGTTCCAATCTGATGTAAACGTTGAACAGGAGTAACGATTTTTTTTGGGATAATCTGAATGAAATTCGTTCTGGATGGGGTGAGTAGTAGCTCAAGAATTGGATAGTGTTGGAACCCTGAAATTGTTGGATTAGTGTGAGTCAAAAAAAGGATGTATACAGGTGGTTTTGGGTGGGCGGAGAAAAGAAGAATGTGGTTAAGGTTGGATTGATTTTCTAGTGAGAGCAGAGGTATGTGCGAAATTAATACTTTCTTTAAACCACCAAGAGTATCCATAAGTAAATTATATTTGGTGTAGGTAGAATTCTCTCGAATGTGAAGAAATTAATAATTGATTCTGTGTTTGGGAAGAAGGAGATGTTGAAGTATGTTGTTGGATGTTAAATCAGGTGAGGGGTTTAGGATGGGAATTAATCGTGATCATTATCGTGTTCTATATGTAAATAATTAAGCTCTTAGGGGAGCTGGATGGAGAGGAAAGAGTGAGAAGGAAGGAAGTTGATAAAATTAAGAGTGAGAATTAAGTGACAAGGTAATAAATAAGGATAAGTATGTAGGAGACCAAGTTGGAGTAAGTTTAAGGACGAATATGTGGAGTAAGAATCACTTCCGCTCAGATGGAAAATATGGAACAATTGTTGAGTACAGTGCAAGGAATAATTTGGATGTGTCTAGAAAAATAGGAAGTAATAATTTAACAGCGAATGTGGATTATGAAGAGTGAGAAAAGCGGCTAAAGTTAAAAAAGGTACTCGTGGTTGAATGTAGTTACAAATTAATACATAATCAAAAATGAAGGTTCAACAAGAAGTAGTGCATTGATTTGGAATTAATAATCATCAGAGCTTCAGAGACAGGATTCAAATAAAAAATGGAAATATTCTAAATATATAAACAAACTGAGTTGCATGCAGTCCAATTGTATACTTAGTCTCGAAAAACGATTCAAAAGCAGGTAAATGAACAGGCTTCGAGGGAATTGACATGCGCAGGACAACCAATATATGCATGGAATTTCTGGAATATAATCATTTAGAGAACTGCAATTTGAATTCCAGATATTTGGTTGATGATAATTCGGCAATAGATAGCAATGGAAAGAATAAGTCAAAAACTAGAAAAGTCAAAAGAAGCGAAACAGTTGATTTGTTACATCTTCTCTTTGATGACAAATATGAAGACGCTTATATTTCAAAAGTATATTTAGATACTGAACCATCAAAGAATGAATTATCATTAGTACCTGATATCTCGCCAAAAGACTTCCAAATGAAAAATTATTATCACAAGTATTTTTCATATCCTAGGGCAAGAGCAAAATTTAATAAAACTTTGGAAGGTAGAAGTTGTCGTTCGATGACTACATCTTTCGAAACCTGATGCAACAGATTTAATTCGTAAAAGGCCGCTCAAAACTAATGTCTCTAACGCGTTTAGACATCACATTTTTTTACGCTTAGAACGTCGTTAAGCGTAATAATAGTTCCAATAGTGTCGTTTCATCGGAACCGTTTACACAAAGGGTCTAAATCAAAATCGCTCTCTAAAAAGTCAACCTCTGGAAAAATTGAATTTTTTTTCAAATTTCACTTATATTCGTACGACTTATAAAACGTCTAACGGAATAGAACGTCCTGGATAATAATAATTAATACGAACGAAGTAATGATTTATAATTTAATAGGTTTATTTTTCTATGTTCTGAAGTTTTTTCCTAATTTTCATCATAACTATATATTTCTGTTTCTTGTTTTTTTTTCCTATCCCTATTTGTTGTTTCGTAATTACAGAGACGATCCTCGGAGGGGATCAATCGAGGCCGGGTTTCCCTCTACGGCGTCACTGTATGATAATGACGTTTCTCGATTATCATAAAAACGACCTCAACGATCAAACGACAATGTTTTCAGGGATGAACTATGGTTAAACGTATTATTTAAAACCCGTTAGGTCAGAGGGAGATGAGTTTTATCTCTGTGGATGCTCTGGTAATTACCAAAAGATTAATGGCCGGGTAGGATGATGGTGGGTGAATTTGAAGGGTGGAAAAAATTATAGAGTTTTGAACCGGCAGTCCGGTCGATATATAGAGTAGATTTTGAATTAGACGTTTGTTGAGTTATAGAACGGTTGCCTATGAAAACGTCACTATATGAACTATTATCGATTACGACGTTTAAGTCGGAAAAAAATGGTGCATATAGGCTATTTATTTTTGGGCTTTACGAAACGTCACTATCGACGACGTTTCCGTTCCGAAAAGTAGTTATTCGTTATTGTGCCGAGAGACGTAGAGGGTTAGGGAAAATGGGTCGTGCGTGGTGGGTGATGGTTTTAATAATTTAATTTTTGTTTTCGACAAAGGTATACCGGTTCTCAAAAATTATTTGTGTGCGAATGAGGAAGACTGAATAAGGGATGACTAAATTAAAAAAAATAATGATATATATAATTACACTGTGCAGTGAAACTCGCTCGCATTAAGAACAGAAAATTTATTATTGCAACATCTCCGGAAGTAAAAAGTTACGTTATATTCTGCCGATGAAGCGTAAAACTGGGGACTTTAAGATTTCTTTACGATGTCGATGGGAATTATATAATAAGAATTGATATTCAGGTATACACTTTATCCATTATTGTTTTTTTTTTCTATGTTTCTTTATATATTTTCCTATTTTCATCATACTTATCCTTGAGTTCGAGGTTTTTCCGTCAAATATATAGGGAGACGTTTCGTAATTTACCAAGATCATCTCGAGGGGACTCTATCGAGGCCGGGTTTCCTCTACGCGTCACTATAAAATGACGTTTCTCGATTTCCATAAAAACGACCTCGAAAGATCAAACGGCAAATATTTTCAGGGATGAGCTATCGTTAAGAGCGTATTATTATATGTATAAGAGACGTTATTCTATATTCTGTTTATAGGTAGAAAGATCAGTTAAAATTTGAACAAAAAAAATTTTCGGAATTTTTTCCCGAGGTCGACGTTTCCGAGGTAAATAGCCCAGCTGCAAGTGATTTTTTTTTTATTTAGTTACTCTAAATTTTCATCGTAGAAAACGGAATTTAAAGGAGAATAAACTAAAGTAAAGAGTTACGTTATTTTGTTCCCAATAGATTCGTAAGTCGTGGTGGGATCTTTTAAGATATTTCTCTATTGAATAAATATTATATTTCTGTAGAAAATTATAACTTTTGATTTCAAATTCTGAATTGCTTATTTTTTCTATATTTCTTAATTTTTTCCTAATTTTCATCTACCTTTATGTGAACTTCTCGGTTTTTTCCTCAAAATAGATAGTGCACGTTTGTAATTACCGAGACCGATTCCTCCGGAGGGGGGTGGTGCAAATATCTTTTTTTGTGTTACCTTAAGCGAGTTTTTTTTCCCGAGAGAGACAAAAAGAAAATAATAATTCAGAATCCTAAGTTCGGCTTCGGAGGCGATTTTTTGCTACAGCTTTAAAAATTGCGTAAAATAATATTAAGGTTAACGCTCAAAGCTTAGAAAACGGGTTATATGAAACGTGTGCTCTTCCGTTTCGCTAGAGAGTGTACAACAAATTTTTTTTGTTCTTAGCGAGTGTTTTTTTCCGAGAGACCAAAAAAAATAATTACGGAATCTAAGTCTGTAAAGAAATGATAATAATCAGTTATTCACATATTGGTATTATTTATCAAATGCATCTAACTTAATTTATTAGTATTATTTTTTTTATAGTTTAAGCTATATAAATATTATACATACGATAATATTATTAGAGGAATAAAGTAAAAAATAAATAAAAAATATTGCCAAATTCCCATTAACCTCGGAAACGTCCTCGTCATTATAGTGAAGTTCGTAAGAGCAAATAAATGACTTTACGCGCTTTGAATCCATTTATTTACGCTTAGAACGTCTTTCTAACGTCGTAATAATAAGTTCCAATAGTGACGTTTCCATTCCGGACGTTTATACTTCAAAAGTCTTTCAAAATCGCTCTCCGAAAAGTCAACTTCGGAAAAAATTGAAATTTTTTTTTCAAAATTTCTAAACTTATACTTCGCTTATAAAGTACCGGCAATAACGTTACACTATAATATCAATTATCTAGAGCGAAGATAGATGATAGTTATAGACATAATAATAGAGAAGCTATAAAAGACTGAAAATATTGCCGTGTTATTACATGTATCAGGTCGTTTATTATGGTATGGAAGAAACCTCATTTATATTATAGTGACGCGTCGAGGAAACACGGCTCGATTGATCCTCGAGGGATCGTCCTCGGTAATTAGAAACGTACTATCGTGAAGAAATAGCGAATCACAGAGGCGAGAAGAAGTTATGATGAAATTAGTGAAAAAATTTAGAAACAATAGGAAAGAAAAATACAATTAATGATATGTGAAATCTGAAATCAATTCCTAATATAATACGACGTAAAGAATCTTACAGGTCCCCACTACGCTTACGATCGCGGCACAAAATAAACGTAAGCTTTTTACTTCTCGGGAGATGTTGCAATATAAATTTTTCGTTCCTTAAGCGATTTTTTTTCGAGGCAGTGTACTTTTATATATATTCAATATTTTTTTTTAATTTAGTCTCTTTTAAATTCAGTTTTCTATGAAAAATACTTTTTAGAGGTAACTAACATAAAATTATTATAAAGCATCATTATTTTTTATCGTTAATTTCGGCTTTGAGACAGATTTTTATGTGACACTTTAAAAATTACGTAAACAAATATTATAGGTACCCTCCTACGGTTCACATCGGGGCACGAATACGTTACTCCTATCTTCTACTTTTCGGGAGATGATGCAAAATACATTTTCTGTTCCTTAAGCGAGTTTTTTTCAAGAGAGAACCAAAAAAAATTATTACGGAATCTAAGTCTGTAAGACGGAACTCTTATAAACTCTGCTTTTTTCGGGAAATGGCTGCAATTAAGTTTCTTTGTTTCCTTGAAGCGAGTTTTTTTTTTGATGACAACCAATAAAAAAGATTATTACGGACTCTAAGTCTGTAGAATTGCTTAATAATAACGTTATTCACATATTGGATATTGTATTTTTTCTTCGTCTGTAATTTTTTTAAATCTTTAGATTTAATTTTATATGATCGTACTATATTTATTTATACTTATTTTTTTTACAGTTTGGTCTCCCGTAAATTCCATTTCTACGATAAATAATTTTTTTCTGGGTATAAATTAAAAAAAAAATTAAAATATTGCACGACGCCCCATTCTACCTCGAATCGTCTCCGTCATATAGTGAAAGTTCGTAAAGCACAAAATAAATGACTGTACGCGTTTTAGAACCATTTTTTACGCTTTAGAACGTCGTTAACGCATAATAGTTTCAATAGTGAACGTTATCATCGGAACGTTTATAACATCACAAGTTCTCATTAAAAATCGCTCTCACAAAAAGTCGACCTCCGGAAAATTGACAATTTTTATTTTCAATTTTAACTTGTACCTTCGCACTTATTGAACGGTAAAGAGTAACGTCATCTTAATTTAAAAATAATTATAACTTAACGCGTTACTCTCTGCTTTTCCGGGAGATGGTGCAAAAAAAATTTTTGTTCTTAAAAGCGAGTTTTTTCCCGAGAGAAACAAAAAAAAAAATTATTATGGAACAAGTCTGCTAAGATTGCTAATTATGTTTGTTATTTTTGTTTGGATTTTATTTTTTCTTTCGTTCTTTAAATTCTTAATTAATTTTTCACGATCTATACTATATTAATTTATATAATTTTTTTAGTTTAGTTCTTCTCCTCCACGTACATTTTTCTAATATAATAATTTAATTTAGCTTTAACCTAAATTAAAAAAAAAATTAAACATATTGCACCGCCCACTTTACCTGGAACGTCTCGTCATATGTGACGTTTTTCGGTAAAAGCCAAAATTAAATGAGCTCTACGCGTGTAGAACCCATTTTTTATAAACGCTTAAACGGTTCGTTAAGCAATACTAATAGTTCCAATAGTGACGTTTCATCGGAACCTTTTATAACTCAAAAGGTCTAAATCAATATCGCTCTCCATAGTATTTTGAAAACAATTGAATTTTTTTTCAGAATTGTAACTTATGACCTCCGACTTATAAACGCGTACAGATAACGTCAATTAATATATTAATAAGAGCTTAACGATAGTTCATCCCTGAAAATTGCCGTTTGATCGTTCGAGGTCGTTTTATGGTAATCGAGAGACGTCATTATATTATAGTGACGCCGTAGAGAAAACCCGGCCTCGATTGATCCCCTCCGAGGATCGTCTCGGTGATTACGAAACGTCACTATCGTATATTTTGAAGAAAAAAAAGAAGTTTGTTAAGTTATGATGAAAATGAGGAAAAATTAACACTAGAAAAATAGAACAATTAATGATAGATGAATACCTGAATATAATTCTTAAATATATAAAGATCTCGTAAACAGAATCTTTAAGGTCCCCACTTACGCTTCGATCGGGGCTCAAAATTTCTAACTTTCTTACTTTTTTCGGCAGTTCTCTCGTCTCTCAATTTCTCCAAATAGAAGAAGGCAAGTTAGTGACTTACGTTCAGAAGTTGTGTTTATTAATAATGACTAATTATGAGGGCTGTGACACAACCATCCGTTTTATAGAGAAGAGTCGCACATGTGACGAAATTTATGAACTGCATAAAAAAACTCTTACCTAAATGTTTTTATGGCAGATTTCCACATATTTGTCAAGATTATGCATAATCACCAAGTCACTTGATATATGACGTTTACTTCGATTACCATACTAAAACGACCTCTGAAAGAGGTAAAGTGGGCATCGTGCAATTATTTTTTTTATTTTTTTTAAATTTAGATTTACCTATAAAATTTATTTATCGTAGAAATGGAAGTTAAGGGAGACTAATATATAAAAAAAATATTAATATAAATAAATATAGTATATCGTTGAGCGTAATAAGTATTATTATAGTGACGTTTATTCTGTACCGTTTATAAGTCGAAGGTCTAAGTCAAAATTTGAAAAAAAATTCTCAATTTTTTTTCAGAGGTCGACTTTTTGGGTAGCGATTTTGAATTAGACCTTTTGAGTTATAAACGGTATCCACATTTAGTCATTATTGAAAAGATTATTACGCTTAACGATGTTCTAAGCGTAAAATTTTTTAAATGGGTAGAGTCATTTATTTTGGGGTTTTACGAAACGTCACTATATGACGAGGACGTTTTCGAGGTAAATGGGCGTCGTGTAAATATGTTCTTATTTTTTTATTTTAAGTTTACCTCTAAAAATTATTTTATCGTAGAAAATGGAATTGAAGGGAGACTGTACTATATAAAAAATATTAATATAAATAATATAAGTTAGATCAGTGGTTCTCAAACTGTGTGACTGCGTCACATTCGGGTGACGCAGCTTCCCTTCAGGGGTGAAGCGAGACACAGTAACATTTTATCAAAATTGTATTTCAGTTTTTTCATTTAACAAATTTTTATATCAAAATTTTGAATCTTTCCCAACTTTGCTTAAGAAAAATTTTAGTTTATATTATCCTTATATACATTCAGGGCAAATCCTGGGAATGCTTTTTGGCATGCTCTTAGGACATTCAAAATTATCGCAATTTAATGATTGATGATTGACCCTATTTTATAATTTGGAAGACTTTCTTATCTAGAAACCAACATAGGGTGACTTCAGCAACTTGAATTAGTCAAGGGAGCGCGAATCGGAAAAGTTTGAGAAGCCACATGGACTATATATGCAGATAAGTAATTAGTACTTTAAACATGACGAGAAAAAAGCGCAGAAAAAAAATAATTATCCAAATAAAAGAGATGTATCTCTTTTATCAATTCTTTACAGACTTGGATTCCGTAATTATTATTTTTCTTTGGGTTTCATTCGCGGCAATCAAACTCGCTTAGGAACAAATTTTATTCGCACTAACTATCAATTATTCGTATACATTATTATTATATCTTGTGATTTTTATTTATGTAATATATTAGGACGTTCTTCCTCATTTAAAAGTTCAGTGATTTTGCATGATGTGTAATAATTTCTATGGTTTCTAGAATAGAGAGGCGTGATCTAAATCTTAAATCTAGTAATATGTTTATATAATCAGAATAATATTGTTAGATAAAAGAAAAGAAATAATAGCTAAATTTTAACAAAGAGGATTTCTAGGATGGTAAGTGATAGAGAATCTACAATTTTCTTATTAGACTTGGGCCTTCTATGATTTTGGTATTAAATATTAGCTAATTATGAAACTCTATTTATATTAGGCTTTCTAAATATTTATAACGTCTCTCTCGACACTCACTAAATAATATTGGTATGTTCATACTGCTAACTAAATTTTGGGATATTTTAGTAAGAGCATATTATAACTATCAATTAACGTATATATATATTAAATAAATGAATATTTTTAAATTTAGGATAGTATAAGAATTAAGGGTCCTAGCAAATATGGATATAGTGTCCTAGAATTGAACTGGCTTCGCATTAGAATATAATCCAATAACAGTAATATTCTTAAATATAGTATAGTTTATTATATGTTTTCATATCCTATTTCGTCTTGTCTCTTTTGCCTATTTGAAAAGGAATGGAATTCACTGTGAGATACTAAAGTGAACTCGATGTAGGGAAGAGAAAAATTCGATTTTGCAAGTCATATCATCCTCAAGAAGATAGTCTAACGTTATTGGATTTGAAGTTCCTCAATGTAATATATTAGTTATGTGGAGTTCTCTCGAAGCTATAACACGAAGTCTCGCTATTAACGGAGAGTCATATTAAGAAATATATTAGTATTGGCACAGAGACATAGAATCAATATTTATTAATCAGATTACCACTCTATTATGTAATGTATATTATTTTTTTATGTCAAAGTCCACTGTAGAGTCAACGTTTAAAAATCTCACGTTGTTTCGATTATTATCTTAATTTTAATGGATTTTATTCATAGGAGTGTAAACTTAAACATAAATTAATTATAAAAATAATATACTTTATTATATAGAGGTGTGTGTATCAGTATCCTATGAAGAATTACAATTTTTTTGTAGAACAATTATTTTATTTTAATTAATTTTTTAATGCCATATTGAGGGTTCTCGCGAATTATCACTTTTTCTGAGTCTAGATAAATGTTAAATTAAAGCATGAGTTTTAATGAGGAACAAACACTCTTTAAATCTCACATACTATTTTGAAAAAATAAAAGTTGCAGACGTTTTTGTTTTGTTTTTGATAATAAAAAGTTCAATTACTGATTAAGAGTAAGAAATTATTAGAATCCAATATTCTATGACTATCCTAAAACCACCAGACGTCACAAATACTGATATCTTCTAGTAGTTTAATATAGTATCATATGATAATAGCATTATACACTCGGTTGAGGTATAATTTGGAAAGATCATAGCAAGGTCAAGTATAACTCTATTATATAATCATATGTGTTATTTATTAATTTCAAAATGACAACAGATAAAACATTCAAATTATCATTCAGAAGGTACTCGTACGACCTTGCTTTATAATGTAAATAAATATTTTGGAGAAGTAGAAGTTGTTTTTTTTCTAAAATAATTAACTAGGATATCTTGATTAAGGACAGCACTTAAGGACAAAAATAAAAAGATAGGGGAATCATGCTTCTTGTCAATTATTTTTTCATATTTACTGCATATCTAGTTACTTTTCTCACATACCATATAATCAGCTATAGAATATATTTATATTAATAAAAATACCATTACATCTCGACAGATCGCAATATACTTTTCTCTCAGCACACTCATAATCTATTTCTATATATATCAGACAACTCACGTGTTTTAGGATAGTCATTGTTCTCTGATAGGGGATTCTTATATAAAGAGAAAACAAGAAATGATGACATTCGCTTCTCTTCCCAATTGAACGTATGTACGGCAATATGGTCTTACGATGCACGCAAACTATTCTTAACTCAATCCTAGACCGACTTTGTGATATGATATTTGAGCTTAGATCAGTATGAAGGAGACAATGAAAGAGCACGTAAAAGCGTTTTGTAAATTTAGAATCACTTTAACTCATTAAATCAAAAAAGAATTTTGAATTACTTGGAAATGATCGAACAAATGAAAGTTTAAATAACTTCAGAAGTAAGAGTGAATCATGAAAATAAATTGCTAATCGATGTTATTGTATGTAAAAAGATATACACAAATGATTCAAAGTAAGAGATCCACAAATCACTTACAGGAGAATATAGAGACTGCTCACAGAAGGTTGATAATTTACAAATTAGAAATATCCTAAATTTAGATTCCAATAATAATGGCATACTTATCTAATACGCCGCCACATTTATTCGTTAAGAAATTTGGACATACAGATGGTGAATTAAAAGAATTCCTCAAACGGATGAAACTTAATAAAGTTTCAGTCAGTAGTATATAAAAGTTGACGAAATAATAAACTCGATTAAGCATGGAATTGAGATCATCGATAGTTATTCAGTTCATGTCTCCTGTCTCCTAGTAAATTTGGTCATCAGAAAATTTAACGATGTAAGAAATTCTAACTTAAAAGAATTTTGCACAAATATTATCAAGATAAACAGTTTCAGCGTACTAAAAAGAAGGACATCTTATCCAAACGGAATTGGATGGGATGATATAGCAATTTACTTACATGAAAATATTACCCGTTAAAAGGAAGAAATTTTAATAAAAATTTTGAATAATGAACGGATAATAACACCAACTAGGACCTACAACATGCACAGGACTATCTTCTGGCAAATTTAATTGTGAAACACTTTACCAAAAGTTATCCTATTATACCTAAAATAATCTGACACCATTATTATTTAGCGTGAGTATCTGTTCTGAAAAATTTTTTAGACCAACTTGTTTAGATAGCTTTATAAATTAAAGATCCACGCGCGTTATTCTTTACCATCTCCAGGTTTGTCTTGGGACGCATTTTATTAAAAGAAACGAAATTACAGAAAAATTTTAAACAAAGAATTTTATTTTTCAGAAAGAAAAAGGGATTAGAAGGGGAATCAGTACTATAACACATAGATTGCGAAGGCTAATAATCCATATATTCAAGAAAGTTATGATAGAAAAAAACCGCAGTAGTTATTCATGCTTCATTTAGCATGCTAATAATTGTAATGGTTGGCAAATCGGTCTCACAAGTATTTACCAACGGAAATTTTAAAATGGATGAAGAACCTTAACGATTTTGACATTGTGTTTGGATCATCAGGGATAAATCTAAAAGGTATATATTTTTAGAAGTTGATTTGGAATATCCTATAGAATTAGACAATTAGAATATAGATTACCCCGTAAATATTGCAGAAATTAGTATAAAATAAAGGCCGTGAGTCCTTTCAGAACGAGTTGCAAACTTGAATAAGAAAGAAAAAATATTATACACTATAGAAATTTAAAACAGAAATTTTAAATTTAGGATTGAAACTAAAGAAAATACATAGAATATTAGAATTTGATCTATGATAAGGATGATAATCATACATTGATACTTACTGCTTCGAGTATCTAAGGGGAATGGTAATTTCAAAAGATTTCTATATCACTTAATGACAACTCGTGTTTGGGTAAAACGATGGAAAACATAAGAAATAGAGTTATTATGTACGATTAGTTAAAAATGAAGAGCAAGCTCGAAATTAGTAAATAAAGAAAACCAAATTTTTTTTCATTTAAAATCTTCTCAGAAAATTTAATAGCCTGTCATATGTAAAAAAATAAACTAGGAATTCTGATAAAGCCTACTAATTTAGGAATGTCTATTTTAGAGTTTAATAATCTTCTTAGAATCTCGGAAGCATGATAAATCACTGGGTGAATCCTAAGGCAAACTTGCAAAAATTATTGTTTACAGATACAGATTCATTATGCTATTATGTAGCAAACGAATGATATATATAAAGATATGAAAGGAATATAAAACTGTTCCGATAACCCCATCTGATTATTCCAAAAGAGCATACAATTATACTTCAGAAAAACAAATAAAAGGTATTGGGACAATGACAAATGAAAAGCAGCTGGAACTGATAACAGAATTTGTAGGACTAAGAGCAAAAAATAAAATAAGAATATAACATTTAGAAAATAAAGAATTAAAAAAGCGAAGGGAGTAAAGAAAAGCGTTATCAATCAAAAGATTAACATTGATGACTATAAAAAAGTATTATTTATGGAGGAAACTCTATATAGGAAACTAAATTTAAATACGAAGTAAAAACATGATTTGTATACTACACAAGTAAACAAAATACCCTTGTCCAGAAATGATTATCAACTTCATCGTAGTAGAAAACCGTGGCAATACTTTCTATTTTTTTACATAAGCTAGTTGAGACCACGGTTTTAAATCAAGTAAAAATATTGCAGTTAGTTGTAAGTAGTTTTAAGTTAGGTTTAAAGAAAAACAAAAATAAAAAATATGTATGTTGATAGTAAGTGAGTGTTAAATAATATTATAGATAAGATAAAATTAAGCTTAATTATAAGTGATCCATTCTCTAAAAGCAATAAATATTTAATGTAAAATTGTAAATGTAGGTAAAGCTACAAAGAAGATTCTTACGTAAGAAATACTAAATACTTGCTATTTTTGCGAGTCCTGGCATCCACCAAAAAATATAAATTTAAATATAAAAAGGATGCGCCCGTTTCAGGCCCCCCATTGAAAAAATTTTACATCCTTTTACAATTTATATGAACGAGTCGGTTTATATGTTTGTTTTTTTCTTTTTAAAATTAAACTTGAATGGGGCGGTGAAACACCGCTCCCTTGAAAAATTTTTTCCAGCAAATACAATTATTATATATTTCAATTAAAGGGAGGCCCCGAAACGTCACTACTCTCTTTGAATAAATTACAAACGAAATATAATTTTTTTTATAAATTAAAAGAGGGTCGCGTTTCACTACCCCCTTTGAATAATTACAACGATAATTTTTTATAAACATATATATTAGCGGGTGGCGTTTCGCTACCCCCTTTGAAAAACCTAAAATATAACTAAAATATAACGTTTGTTATCATTTTTTTCTCTATAATAATAATGTCATTTCTTCAAACAAACTAGGCAATTAACAGTAATAATTTGTTAACATCAGTTACTTAGACAATTTAATTATTTTAGTATTCTAATTTATTGGTTGAGTCTGGCATGCGGTCAACGAATTTTACTGCTAAGAATGTTACTTATGGATAAGGGGTTAGATTATAATAATTTATTTGTTTTTTGGAAAGTCTTTACACCAGCCAGAATATAATAATAAAATCAGGATTCTGAATAAAGGGATATAATAAAAGGAAGTTTCTTGAACATTTGGAGCAGGAGGAGGTGATCATCGATTCATTTATTGAGATTACCTAGAAAGAATAAAAAATCAAAGATATAAGGTAGATTTATGAGATTCTTCCGAAATTTTAGACCCGAAAGATGTTAATACTAAGAAGAAAAATTTATTTTGTATTTGATGAATAAATGAATGATTAAATCAAACGTAAGCTGAAATAGCCTTCAGAGAGGAAGACATAAATAATACAAAGGGAGACTTGTATTGTCAAAACTAATTTAAACTTCCTCGTCAAAATACGATCCAATGCTAATGTGTTTATATTGTTCTCATTGCCTATAAATATTAGTTTCAAGTATTTTTAGATGATATTCATTTCGAAAGATATGACGTGGGAAGAATTTCGTAACTATTGCGAAACTGTTTGGAAAGAACCCTATATTACTCAATCGATTATAACTAAAATTACACGAGGAGAAGGAGATATCAGCCTAAATTTTGAACTATCATATGTAATCCTAAAAGTTTTTTCCTCCTTAAATAAATGTTATATTTTACAATACACACTCGAAAAGTTAATAAAGAAAATTTCATTGGAACCATTCAATAAAGTTTCCCTTGAAAAGTCAAACTATATTAATGGATTGAAATTATTTTTAAAAGGACGAAAACTGAGTTCAGGATGTTAAATTCAAGCGTTGAAGAAACTTCTTCCAGAAATGAAGTTTAAGATTTACCTAATAAGTTCCTCCGGAAAATATTGAAAACGGAATCGCTTAAAGGAAACAGGAATATTCATATTGTGGTCCAGGTAGAGTACACAAAAGATCTAAAAGAAAGGTATATAATGGTGTTATACAGTTTAGGATAAGGCCTGTTAAACAACATGATATAAATTTTTATAAACATAAAAATACGAAGGGAGAATGCGGCGATGATTTATTAGCAAAAAGCAGTGAAATTGGCGTTAGCATCCTAATGAACCAAGTAGTTAGAAAAGACGCGAGATTAGTCACAGGAGCTATGGGAATGAAATCAAGACTCGGAATGGGTTTACCATCAAAAACGGGGTAAAGAGCTCGCGAAATCGGGATCTGAAAAATTGAGGAAATTATACTATAATCCTAAAACTTGATACTCAGGAATCAATGATTTAGTAGAAAAAGGGGTTATCTCTAAGATAGTTAGGATGGTTAGATCATCAAACCGTTTACACATTGCATAACGATAAGACATAATTGTTCAAAGAGAAGAGTCGATGGTCCAGATCCTAGAAGATAATAACATGACTAACTGGGTGGAACGAATCCTAAAGGAATAACATGACTGAGCGTAACAGATCCTAGATGAATTGCAACATGACAAACTGGGTGGAACAAGTCCTAAAAGAGCAATAAAATGATTAACTGGGTGGAACGAATCCTAGAAAAATAACATGACTGAGTGGAACATACCATAGAAGAATAATATCATGACTAACTGGGTGGACAAGTCCTAAAGAGTAATAACATGAATAACTGGTTAAAACGTATCCTAGAAGAGTAATAACATGACTACCTAGGTGGAACGGATCCTAGAAGAATAACATAACCGGGTGTAACAGATCCAAGAACATTACTAACTGGGTGGAAAAGATCCTAGAAGAGTAATAACTGGGTGGAACGGATCTCTTGGAAGAATATGTAAAAGTGTGTATGAAATTTTTTCCTTCCCTACTAAGTCTACAACATTAGGAAACCAAAAATTTAACTTGGTGATAGAGTACGAACAGCAGAAAAATATAAAGTTTTAGACAAAGGTTATCTTCCAAACTGTTACAGAAGAATCTTTATTATACTCTGAAGTATTGAAAACAAATCCTATAAATTTATATAAAATAAGAGACATGAGTGATGAAGAGATTATTGGAAGTTTTTATTAACAAGAAATGGTGAAATATGAAAGTGAATTATACGAGGTTGAAAAAATATTAAAAAGAAATAAAGAGAAAATATTAGTTAAATGAAAAGGATACAATACAACATCTTGGATAAATGAAAAGGACTTAACGGAAATATAGAACGATCTAACTATCTTAAACATCTATACATCTAAACATCTAACATCAAATCGTTTAAAGGTTCGTGTTTTAACATAGGCATCTGGTTTCATAAAGATTTAGACTGTTTAGATTTTAATGTTAAGATGTTTGATGTTAGCATGTTAGTGTTTGAGTGTTTCTTTTTTTCTCTATAATAAAATGGCAATATGTTAAATTAAAGAAAGATCATGATTTAGTAATATTAGAAAGGAAAACTCAGAAACGATTTGTGTAGATGAGAAATTAGGTGAACAAGATATCTACCAAGAAAAACTAAACTACTACAACCCTTAATTGAACCGATTAGAAGGATAGTAATGAGGCACAAAAGAAATACTCAAGCTCAACCGAAGCACTACAGCTCTTACTATCGACGTCAAGTTCTTTATGGCTATTGAGAAGTATCAGCATACTAGCTGCTCTCTAACATATAAATTTACAACGTTTAGGAGAAAATGAGCTGATAAATATATTGCAGTATTTTATTATGCCTAGATAATATGACAAGCATTCGGTATTAAATGATTGAAGGAGGTTGGTGATATTTTAAATTAGGTACGCAAAGTTAAAATTGAGGTAATAATTAATTATTGATAAAACCACATTACATCGGTACTGAAGGCTATGGAACTTCTAACCTTGAAAGTCCTGGAGAAGTTTTCGTAAATGACTATAAATTATAAGAAAATAATGATTCAAACCTAAAGCGTTTTTTTAGATACGATGGAAGTACTGGTAAATCGAATAAGGGTGATAAATATAAGATGTTTATAAACCAAATATATGTATGAATATAAATTGCTTGATGAATTTAAATCAGAATTACGTCAGAAAGTAAAACCAAGAAGAAGCAGTGTTGGAGATACTCCTCGAAGAACTAGTGCTAGGAGCGTACCTGAAATTCAGGTACGGGAATTGTTAGAGAATTATTTGATGTACATGTCTTGCAGATCCGCTAATGACGCACTTGTTAAAAACATAGAATATCTATTTTCAGGACAATTCAATCGGGTAATACTAATGTATTTAATGAGTTACAAGCTATTAATGATGAACTGTTAAGATTAGGTGTATTTGATACAGATATAATAAAATCTTTAAATAACTTTTTTCTCTATAATAAATTAGCATTGTGTTATCTAGTAATACATCTGATTTCAAATATAATTTTTACCCTTCTTTAAAATTAGATAGGGTAAAAACGCATGAAATAGCGTTATTAAATATAAACTAAGTAAATTGCAGTACCAATATTGATGATCCCAATAATAAATTTTCATATAATATAACGGTAAATTTTTGAAATATTATTTTCAACAGGAGCTTATGAAATCAAAGCGATTCACAATTACATTCAAGAACATCTTGTTAAAAATACGCATTCAGAATTAGTATTGAAGCAAACCACATAACTATGAAATGTATTTCATGCTTAGGAAGGTAATTTTTATTATAAAATATCAAAGAAAGATTAAAATCTTTTAGGATTTTTTGTATTGCGATTGATTGCACTGGAATGGCGTAATGTGCAAACATTGTTAATATTCACCAGTAAATTCTATCTTAGTTAATTGCGATATTATAGAAGGTTCTATCTTAATGGACATCAAAAAACCAATTTTGTATAGTTTCTTTCCCGATGTTCCTCTGGTTATAAAATAAATGAGAGGCCTAATACAGTAGTATCTACCGATAACAATTCCAACTGTTAGTTTAAATTCATATTTGGCTTGCTGATCAATATCATAGACCGTTAATAACGAGAAAAAATAACTATTCGATTACATTTAAAATCACACATAAAACTTTTTTCTCTCTATAATAAATGGCATATATTTAAATTCGAAGGAATCATCAGAAATAGATGATTCAGATTAAAAGAGACTAATTTCAAAGATATGAACCTAGTACAGATTTTATTTCAATACACATAGTGGTATAAGAATATCAGTTCAAAATCAGAATGAATTTTTACTACCTTCTAGAAGTTATATTTATATCGAGGGATCTTTAAAAAAAGAAGATGGATCAATATTTGAAAAAGATCAACCTGGAACTGGAACTGGATCAAAAAAAGAATTATATATAAATTTAATTAATAACGGAATCATGTATTTATTTTCAAGAGTTAAATATCAACTTGGAAATAAAAGTATGGAAGAATATCCAAATCCTGGACAAGCATCAACTATGAAAGAACTTTTAACATATCCTCTCAATTATTTAGAAGGTATGAAATTTTTTATGTGGTAACCTGATAAATGTGATAAAGTATGTCCAAAAATTTTAATAATTCTGGATATGTGGAGGAGACACAAATACTTCATTTAAGGAACTCATGGGGAATTTTAATGTTGCTATTTCTTTCAATAATATATTCGGATTTTTGTGAAAATTATGATAAGAAAATTTACGGCACAAAACATAAAACATTAAGAAGGAAAGAAGATGATAATGATGTTATATTAATCGTCAGATAAAAACGATTATGGTCCATGAACAAGTTCAGTGGTAACATGAGAGTATCGAGAATAGTATGGAGAATCCAACACGTAACACTTACAGATGAATATTCAATAATAACTGTATAAGATATTCAAAATAAAGTTACATTAATATATTTTGAATAGACATGTGGAGCATCTATAAAGTGTAATCAAGGACTAACCCACAATTCGATTGGGCAGAGTTAACATGTTTACAGCCGGGATCTGAGAACCTGATTTATATTTCATTGGTGGCATAAGACAAAGGTGGTGATAATCAAATTAATGAATAGAGGTTATTAATATTGAGTTATAGGACTAACCCTTTTGTTCAGGTTAAAAGCGAAAGATATCAGAAATGGATCTTCGGACCTTGATTTTAATGAGAATTATTATACAACCGCTTATAAAATGCTACCAGATTAATCTAATCATAGAGTATCAAGAAAATTGTTCTAATTAGATTCAGCAGCGTACAACATTTGTATCCATTGCTATTATTTGATGTAAGTAGACAATCTGAAAAATAAATCCGTTACAGATATTAAAATAAGAGAGCAACTTTTAAGAAAAAATATATCAAAGACCTACAAAGGCTATGCAATAGTATTATCAGATCGACTTGTGAAACTAAAATCTGATGGAAATAAAATGAATATCGCTTTTTAATTTTTTCTCTTAAATAAATGAGGTATTACTGTATTCATTGTAGAAAAATAACAAATACTGAAAATGTTCAAAAGGTTATGACAAATAAAAGTAGTATGCTTAGAGGTACATGCTCAGAATGTGGAAGAGTAAAAACTCAATTTACTTCTAATAAAATATAGAAATTTAAAAATTGTAACCCCCCTGATTCACGGGGGTTACGAAAAACAATTACATCCCTTCACTCACCCCCTGATTCACGGGGGGGAACGAAAAAAAATTATATATAAATTTATATACTAGATAACTTTTTTTCTTCTTAATAAATGACGTACAAAGATATGAAAGTATATCTTAACCAACCCCCAATCAGGTAAAGAGTTAAACAATTGCAGTAAATCAAAAAAATCTCTTCATACATTTAAGAAATGCAATCCAAAAGGATAAAGATACATATCTCTTTCTCTAACTCTAATGTCAAAAAAGCTAAATTTTTAAAAGGTATACATTTAATTTAAAAAAATTAAGCATATTTGTATTTAAAAAAAATAGCAAAACATGGAGGATTTATAATAACGCTTCCAACATCAACTCAGAGCTGCCAGCTGCAATCGGTATCTCTTTGCTGGTGGAGGCTAGTGCTTATAGAAAGCTGGTAAATGGATAAAAAAGACAGCTCAAAAGCAATTAGAAGAAACTAGAAGGATAACCTTCCCCCACATGAAAAAAAAGAAAACAAATGGAAAAGGTTCTTTTTTTAAAACCATACCTCGTCGAAAAACTGGCGGGGTTATTTTTAAAACCTAAAAGTTGAATATTCGTTGAAAAGCGTTGAAGTACAATACGATCTTAATGAAATACGTTAATGGGAACAACGAACTTCAAAATCAAACTTTAGAGGAAATTTATATGAGAGATGCTGATTCCAAAAAATCTAATAAAAAGGAATCTGGAACATCTTAAAATTGGATTCAATTAAAGGTTCAGGAACTCATTGGAAATGTTGGTTTAAGAATTGTAAAAAGTTATGCTAGTTACTTTCCGATTCCATTCGGGCGTTCAAAACTCCGATGAATTTGAAAATTATATAGCACATGCGAATATTGTCTATTCAAACGGTATCAATACAAAAGAGGTTGGGAATAAGTTATCACACGCAGAGTATAATTGGTCAGTGTATGTATACCGGTGATGTGGAGTCAACCGTATTTGGAAATTAAATTTCACTCAAATATTTTAAAAAGACAAGATCTTTTCTCTAAAATAAATGAGTGTTTATAACTTTGGTGAAGGACTTTCAACAAGAAGTGGACCACCAGGATCGCGAGGAACCTCGAGGACCTCCAGGACCTCAAGGACTGTCAGGAATTGGATTTAAATATTTAGATTAGGAAGGTAATTTTGATATCGAAAATAAAAGGCTTGCAAATGCGGCTAATCCTCGAGAAGAAAACGATGTTACTAAACAATTTATAACGAGATAATTTAGTTGAAAGAAACAAGAAGTAAGGTTGCATAAGAATGTTGAAACACAGCAAGAATATGAATAAATACATAACGAAATTACAATCCTGAAGGTGATACTGAGTTCTAATTTCTTTTAAATAACTCTCTCCTCTAGAAAATGGTCGATAATATCTATAATTTGATATAGAGATTAATAGACGTCATAGCTTGATTATTTTACAGACAATTTTGTCGATTTTTATGGCAGATTTATAAAGTTATCTAATCGACCTTTGCAATTTGTATTCATTTAAACTGAAAAATTTATTTTAAGATTTCCATGGATATTTTTTATCTGCAATTGAATCAACCAAACAATTGTGAATACTTTTTGTCAACTAATGTTAAAGACGAAATCGAAGAATTGCACACCAAATTATAGAATTTGTCATCCTGATTTTGAGCTACTGATTCAAAAACTTACCGGACGAAACCTATGAAGTTCTTAAGTTTCGATTAAGATTAGTATAAGATTTTAGAAATTACTATAAAAATCCTGAAACTTTTTTGAAGATTTCTTGGCTCATGTCGGTTTTTTTTTTAAAACCTACGTTATCGAACAAAATCCTGGTACAAAGCGTTGCATTAAGGTTGCCATTAAGATTTATTTTCTTTACGTTTTATGAAAAATGTGCAAATCGCTTAACTATTTAAATTTAGTAAAGTAAAGAAATAAATTACGTTAAGTGAGAGTATGATACGTTTAAGGTAAGGTTATGCTAAGGTTAAAGCATAATTTGTTCCGTCTTTAACATAAATAGATTTTAAAACATTTTTTTCTTTTAATATTTTTATAAGGTGTTGAAGCTGATAGCTACTGTATTACTATTATCACAACCATCTTCATTTACCTAATTACTATTTTCATATTCTGTGAGAAGGTGTCGAATCCATGTCGAAATCGAATAAATGTATGATGATGTTAGGTGGAGGTAGGGCTGATAAACGACATGATCCGATTTCTTTTGAAGCCATTGGACGAAGTGAACTTCATCTATCAATTATAAGCTTTTAAAACTTAGGTATTGATGTATTTTGATTTAATTTACTAACAAAAGCTTATTAATTAATATGTGTGTTCATTCCAATACTTGTAGGATTTGTCTCACTTTTATTGATTTTAAAGATATTTTCTACTAATACGGCTCCAGTTTAAAGTAATATACACGCTGGTTGATTAACTAACTTTTGTAAATAAAGGATATAGGTGTAACATTTTTACTGCCAGCGAAAGTTTTTATCCAGCTCATATATATATATATATATATATATATATACTTATAGTATAGTAGTATATTAAATATGTTATATATATTATATATAGTAGGTATATATATAATAGTATATATCATATATATATATATATATATAAATTTAACTATTAATTATATAATCTCGTAGTATAATTAATTAATAGTTATATATATATATATATCTTTATAGTGAGTTTTGTAATACTTTATATTTAGATATATAAGTATGCATATCTCTCTCAAAATATATTTATATATAATATATGAGTTATCAATAATAATATTTTTATTTTAGATAATAATATATAATAATATTATTATGTATAAATATATTTTAGGAAAATATATTGTGTCTATAAACAATATAATTAAAATGGCCATTTCTCCATGATAAACAGGGTACGTAGAAAGTGATTTATATTTTTAGAAAGGTTTACGTGTGAGGAATACATATTTTTATTGCAATCGGATTTTCAATAACTTGGATTTATTTTCCATATAACTCAGTCTTACAATTTTATTTGGAATAAATTTTGAAATATTTTGTGAATAATTTAGAGGATTTATTGAAGGTTCAAAACATTTAAAATTGCCATTCCTCCTTGATACAATACAGGTTCGTAGAATAAAGGTGTATTTTTTATATATTTTTATTTTATGACAAAGGTATTTGTAGTGAAGGAAATACTATTATGGTATTTCTTCGTTATTTTATATATAGCTGTAATATGAAAATAATATGTTAGCTACACTCCAAGTCACTCTCAAAATATTAAGTTGTGTCAAAATTTTAAATTTTTAGTGATTATTATTTGTAGGTTCATAAATCATAATAAATGGCCATTTTCCTCGTTAAATACAGTCTCTGTTAGAAAAATGGTTTTTATATATTTTTAAGAAAGGTTTTTGTGTTGAGGTATATAAATACTCAATATGGTATTTCTTCGGTATTTATTTAATTAGATCTGTTTATTATACTTGGTGTAAGTACTCACTAAGTCCTTCAATATTAGATTTTGTACAAAATTTTCAGTTCCAATAGGATTTTTGTGGCTTCCAAAAACATATAAATGGGCCATTCCTCCTGAATACAGGTCGTAGAAAAATGATCCTATATTTTTTTAGAAAGGATTTTTGTTAGGAATACCTATGGTATTTTCGGATTTTAATAGCTGTTATTACTTTTGGGCGTAACAGTTCTTCAATTTATGTGTCAAAAATTTTGCGAGATTTTAGATTTGGTTCAAACACTATAAATGGCCATCCTCCTAAAAAAAGGTCGTAGAAAGTGATTTTATTATTTTTAGAAAGTTTTTGTGTGAGAAACACAATGTATCTTCGGATTTTTAATAACTGTTATTATACTTTTGCAGCATAGTCCTTCAAATTGTTTACTTTATAGGAGGAAGTTATGAAATATTCTTGCGAATTTTTTGGATGTTTGTGGTTCAAACATATAAATTGCCACTCCTTACTCATGAAATTTAGAGGTTTCAAAGTAAGAAAAAGTGATTTTTAATATTTTTTAGAAAAGATTTTGGTAAGGAATTACATTATTGGTATATTTTACCGGATTTTTGCTTCTTCTGTTATAGCTTACAATTTATATATTCAACATATATAAGTTATTTTCCAAAGTATTATGTTAAGTCAAAATTTAGCTGAGACTTATGTGGAGCTATCTAAACATATTTAAAATGGGCTATTACCTCCTGAAATACGGTCGTAGAAATGTGATATTATTTATATAATAATTTATTTTAGGAAAGGTTTTCTATTGATGTAATTCCCTATATGGTATTCTTTGGGATTTACTATATAAGCTTTCGCATGTTTACTCATACGAGTTTAGTTCATATGTAGGAATATAGATTGTATTGCATAATATTGTTTAGATAGCTGAGGTTTTAAAATCGTAAAAGAAATTTACTCGTCTTTAAAACTATATGAAATGTGTTGTAATTTTAAAAGTAAAATCAAAAATTAAAATTTTTAACATTTCTCTAACCAATTATTTTAAATAGAGATCGTAAATATAGTTGATTATATATACTGTGTACGAAAGTTTCCTTTGTGTGAGAAAACCACTTCTTAAATTATGTTACAGTAGGTGATTGACTCTTTCGGGATTTGTAGTTAAATAATCTAGTTATATAATTGTAGTAACCGTCCTCTAAATTTAAATTTGTAAAATTTTGAAATTGTTTTATGAAATTTAGGATTTATTTTTTGTTGCTAGTTCAATCATATAATTTGACCATCCACTCCTTGCTCACTATACAATTAATCCAAGGTTCGTGAAAAGTGCATTATATTTATATTTTAGATAAGGTTTGTAGTGAGTAGTATAATTTTACTTATATATAGTGATATTACCTTCATAATTTTAATAGCTGTTATATTAAATTACTTTATGGGTATACTTTTGGAGTAACATTCCTCAATTAAATTTTCTAATTAATAATTTAGAAATTTAACTACTTTTAGGAAGTTCAATAAGAAATAACAAAATAATTATTATATATGGCACATTCCTCCCTAAATACAGTGATTTCGTAGAAATAAGTGTTATTTTTTGTATTCTAGAAATAATGATCTTTAGTGTGACTATGAGAACTAACTATATAGGCTTATATTCGGTTTTTAAATTAGCTGTTATAATACAATTTTGTGACTATCTTAGTATATATAGTAAACAGTCTTCATAAATTTTATATCTTTGTCGAAAAAATTTATTTGAAATTTTAGAGAATGTAACTTGATCAACTATGGCATCTTTTACCAGTCCTCCCTAAAATGAATAAAAATTTTTTATATAAAGAGTGATTTACATTTTTTTGATGAAATTTTTTTTATTGTTGAGAAAAGTTCTGACTCATTAGAAGAAGTCTTGGGAACCTTAATAGCTGTCAAAACTAAATGGGAGTATACTATTATATAAGTAAACAGTGACCTTCATTTAATTTTGTGAAAGTTTTGAAATTTTTGAATTTTAGGATTTTTTTGTTGGTTCAAACATATAAATGCCCATTCCATCCTGAAATTACAGGTTTCCGTTAGAAAAGTATTTTTATATTTTTAGAAAGGTTTTTGGTGTGAGAAATACTTATGGTATCCTTTGGATTATAGTGTTTATTACTGTATGTCAAACATACAAATGAAATAAATCCTGCCAATTTAGATATGTGAATTTTTTTTTGTTTTCAAAATTTTAAAATTTTAAGGTATTTTTTTTTGAATTGCTATAATTAAATAATAAAATACGCATATTAGTCGCTTCTCATTATGAAATATGAATGAATAAGATGAAAATTTATGGTGTATAATCTTTATAAAAATGTGTTCGAGTGTGTTATGAAAAGCGTCACTCATGTAACAAGCCCATCTAATTGTTTTAGTTTACTATAGGACTCCGACATATTTAAATAATAATGTCTGGAGAAGATGTATGCTTTAAACACTAATATTTTTTCTTTTAATTTAATAATTTCATAATTAGTGAAAGTCATTTATTGAAAACGAAGCTTAAATCTGTTTAGTAAGTGAAAAAGGTTTATACAATCGATATTTCGTCAGTTGAAAACACAAGGTGAGAAATGTAACCTATTTTGTAAAGCTTATGTAAATTTTATTTTCGGCAAAACAAAAAAAAATTATGCCTTGCTGATATAATAAGAAAAAAAGGATTTGAAAATTTTTGGAAGTGGTTTAAAAATTTCAAACTTTTTGACGTAATATAATATATTTACTTATAGATATATCTATTATCTATATTAATTACTTATTTGCTAATTACTATATCAAAGATTGATAATATCTTCAGAGTCCTGTGGTAACAATTTTTGAAATATTTTTGAAAATTATGATTTTTGTGGTTCAAACATATAAATGGCCTATCCTCCTGAAATACAGGTCGCGTAGAAAAATAAGTTGAATTTATTTAATTTTATTTATGAAAAGGTTTGATTTGTGTGTAAGGCTACTATATATATATATAATACTAATATTTAGGTATCTCTCGGTATTTTTAATAATAGGTACGTATATACTTTTGGTATATATACTATATATATATATATACCTTAAAGAGAGTCTTAACTTTAGTTGTATTCGTTAAGTTTAGTGTTTTTTAAAGATTTTTGTTGTTGTACAGTTACGAATTTAAATTTTTTTATCATTTACGATATTAAGTAATGCAAATTCGGAAGTGGATTTTATATATATTTATAAATTTTGTCTGATGAAGATACAGACATGCAAATAGCTTCTCACGGATTTTTTAAATAGCTTATATACTCTATTTATGTATCATATATAAATAACATGTAATTTAAAATTAATAATTTGTTCAAAATTTGATGTATATCATTTAAATATATAATTTTAGATTTTATTTTAGTTATAGGTTATCAAATCATTATAATATAATTGCATATTTATTTTTCCTCCCTGAAGTATATATAAATACAGGACTTATAGTGAAATAATTGATTTTTTAAATATATTTTTTAAGTAATAAAGGATTTATTGGTATTGATTTGAGTAGAGTGAAATACCTAATGTTCCTAAGTGCTGTAAAACGGGACCAGACCATTTGTAAGTTGTGTATATTGATATAATAATTGAAGTCGATTTAAATACTAATATTAAGTCAAAATTTTGAATAAAATATAATTTGAAATTAATTTTTGGGATTTTTAGTTTTTAGGGTACTTATATTAAACACACACTCATAACAAAGGCCCATAAGCATCCACCATGAAATATATTCCAGTGTATTCTCTCATTAAAAAGGTGAGAATATTTTATATATTTTTTTCTTTAGAAAAAAAGTTTTTTACAGATGAGAACCTACACGAACCGGTTATAATAGTTTCCTTCGGAGTAATTTGTTTACAAACCTGTGTCTAATTACGTTGTAGGAAGTTGACTCAACCCATGATTCCAAATTATTTCTATTTGGTAGAAATGTAATTATCATGAAAAGAATTTGTATATCTGACACTGTATAGGATGATTTGGATGCGGCTGAATGTAATATATCATTCCATATTGTGAGCATCCCGTCTGCGCTACCCTGAATATTACACCAGAATTGGTTACTAGGAGATAAGATCGATTTTTTATATTTTTAAGAAAGGTTTTGCGTGTAGAGTGTAAATCTTCCATCGAGGTATCCATATCACGAGTATATTTTTAAATAAGTCGTTTATCACTTTTGAAAGAATCTGTGGTCTACCATTTTAACCTCAACATCTGATTAATTTTTTCGTCCAAAATCTTTTGATAAATTGTTAGCCAATTTTCTTCGGCGATTTTTATGGCTGCAAAATATTTGAATGGACCTATTCACCTCCTGAAATAAGTCCGGTAGAAAAGTGGTGATTTCCTGTTACAATTTCAAAGATTACGGTTTTTCTAAGATTGAAGTCCAAATTTATGGTTAATACCTCGTATTAATGGAATCTTCCGGATGTACTTAATTAGCTGTGTATACTTTTGCGAGCGTAATGAACTTGATCCCAATAGTTCAATCTGTTGCTCTCAAACATATTTATCCTGAATATTTTGTTAGAGTATTATCTTGTTGGACGAGGAATTTCGCAATAAACATATTATACGATGCCCATTCCTTCAAATACAGCGTTTAGGAGAAAGTAGCATTTTTCCATATTTTAGTACGTCTATGGTTTGTGTGAGAAAGATTCCGCCAAGAATTAAGTCGGTATTTCTTTGAGTTTTAATTTAACCTTCATGATCTCTATTACCTCTGGGTGAGTAATCCCCACTCTTCAAACATTTAATATTTGTGGGTCAAATTTTGGTAAATTTTTTCGTGAGTGGGTTAAAAGTTGCCTGTGGTAATGAATCCAAAAGACAAATTAGAAAAGATTTATAAAGAATTGTAAATTGCTATTGATATGCAGGAAAAGTTGATTTAGGCAGAGTTATGTATGATATTACTATTTATTTTATATGTATGCCCCATATACGTAATTGGTTCATCAGGAAATGGTTTAATATGTCTAGAAGAGTTTGTAAAAACTCTCTTCTCAATCTTTGTGGCTTATCTATATTTGAATATTTTGTTATCAAATCCTCTGCGTGTCGAAAAAAATTCTTTCCAAACATAATTAAAGTGATGGAATATTCGTGTGAATGTGAACATATGTTATACCAGAGTGCTTCGTTGAAAAGTGATTTAATAAAACGTGTTAGGGACAATTCGGGTTTGATAACCTGCCGAAAAAAAAAAAAAAAATAAAAAAAAAAAAAAAAAAAAAAAAAAAAAAAAAAAAAAAAACAAGCAAGGTATGCCTCCACTCTCAATCCATCTTAACAGTCTAACATCTTCCCTACCACCCCTAAATAATTCTTTCATCACCCATTATATATATAGGAATAAAAGACATTGAGAAATAGCACATCCTTATAAGGATGTAGCTTTTCTCCATGTTCTTTTATGTCTACACTATAGAATGCGGTTTGATGATTAGAAAGGTGGAGGTTACCTTGCTTGTTATGTGTTGCTTATTTTGGATCGGTTATACATGGCTGAGGAAGAAATTACAAAATGAGTACTCTTCCGGTTGAATTTTTAGATAAGGGCATGTAGGCGTCAGTGAAATATGAATTGTGACCTGTTAAAA
>JABUQX010027948.1:0-35000 GCA_015478945.1 Trachelipus rathkii
CAGACCAGAAACTATCATATATAACTTAACGAGAATATAAATGAATGCACATAATACACGTTATCTAAAATCACCTCCTTATTAATATGTTTATGTATTATATTTAGATAGTAATTTTACCTAGTTAAATATATTATACGTTATATTTCGAATCGAGATAAGATTTTAATATGTAATACTATAGCAAAATTTTCGAATTTGCTAGGGATCAGATCCGAACCCATACTATACACCCTACGGTGACACAGCACTTACAAGAAGCGCTATATCAGTTTGACAAACACTAACTTAGTTTAGAGTCAACATAAATCAGCTTAATTAAATTATGTTATTTAACAGTTAATGATATTAGTTATATATATATTACTAATATATTTAGGGGAAGCTACCATCAAATTTATAAATTGTTATAACTGCTAAAATTATGAATCTTTATCTTTCGTTACAGAAGTACATTGGCATTTATGATTAGCATATATTTTATTAGTATACTTACCCCAATACTTACACGTCAGGTATACTAAATCATATATACAGAGAACTATATGGAACATATATCTCAACTTATAACGATAATTATGCGTACAAGGACCTCACTTATAATCAAATTCTACTTTCCTCAATACTAACATTAGTAGTTATTTTAACTTCACCTCCTTCAAAAATATATATAGCCTCTTTTTGCCACTCAATAAGGATGAGACAAACTTTCTGTATTCGTTCCTTATATAATTAATATATCTCTTATTGTTAATTAAATTTCTATGTTGCACGACGTAACGCTGTCTAATTAGTGGCAGTCTTTTATTAAGCCGCCAACTCGTATTATATATAAGAATGAGATGAAACACATAGAGAGGTGTTCTCCCGTAACTAACTGCCTGCACTTAATTTCACCATATTCACACATTCATGTATTATATACAATATAGAGACCATTCACTACTATTAAATAAGTATAACAATATATACTAATTTAGAAGATGTAATATATAGACATCAATACGCTATCCGCATCGCTAAACTCCGCATTACGCATCTGCCTCCGCAACCAAACACTCTGAGAAACCCCGCACTTAACCGAGAGCAATATTTACTCAACACACTTGTTCGAACCGAGAACCACACAAAACATAAAAACCAACTAATTTGAGTCAACATTTATGAATCACGCATAGAGGAATCACACCGCAAACAGCTAAATACTGAGTTATATGAATAATGATAAGTGGTATATCACCATGTGACATATGTGAGCTTATTCTCCATTATATTAATCCATATTACGCAAATAATAAGAGTGATTGACATCACGATATACTATATAAAGAATAACTTACACACTACGTGAGTTTTGCTAACGCTATATAATTTAAGATTGATATTATATTAAATAGTATAGTATTGATACCCTTAACTGGCTATCTTTATACCTACTTGAATTATTTAATATCAAGTATAGTTTAGGTACAAGTTAAGGTCCACACAGCAAGCTTTTTTAATAAGTTTTTTGGTAAATATTTAATTGAGTATTTTAATATGTACAATGTGAGCTTGAACTTATTATGTCACTACCTGTCTTATTAGTATCTATACTATTATTCATGACCGTATATTATTATATATCACTTGAACCATCTTTGAAATATATAATAAGTTATTTAAATATCTTAATGAATTCTTATTTAATATTCGATATAAATTTAATATTCGAAGTGCAATTCAGATTAGTCTATTTATTTAAGACACATCATAAACTTATTATATTTTAGTTATTATAATTATTAATTTTAATATACATTTAGCCTAGATGATTGAGACTAAATATAAATTGTGGTTTTTTCTCAGAAATGAGTTTAATCGTAATAATTTAATTAAAGAGGTTTCTTCTACACAATCGAAGGTCCACTGGTGTTCATAATACTTCAAATTTTAAATTTAGTCTTTTTATTTAATCTTCTTTTAAGACAAAATAAAAATATATATAAGCTTGATTTTGGTTATTAAAAATTTAGTGAATAAGTATGAAAATTCTAAATAATATTAATTAGTGTTAGCAGTGTTATATATAAAGTTAGAAACAATTATTATTAGCTCAGCTGGCGCATTCGGATGCTAGTATAGCGAGACCTTCTGAGGTCACCGATAGAAAAGTGACAGAATAAAACTCTATATTATTATTTAAAAGCATATAATTTTACCTATATCATTAAATAAATTATCAGGAAGTACAAAAGTGGTGAAATTGAATATTTACACGATAAAGAGTAAGACGAGTTTTGTTTAATAACTCGAGTAGGATATCTATCATAAAAATCCTCTACACTATGATTTAACAGACAGATGACAATGATATTTAGTGTCTATGAGTGAGGTTGGAGTGACTTATGCAGAGGCAAGTGAGGCCTAATATTCTGTATAAGGTTTCTGAATCTTGTAATTTTTAATCTAATCATTTGTAATTTTGAAAGTACAAAACTCTCTCTCTCTCTTATCTATCTACTCTCTCTATCTCTCTCCCTATATCTTCAATAATATATAATATATATTTATAATATATATAATTAATATAATTATATATTACTTATATTAAAATATAATATAATAAATATATATAACTATATATATATATTAATATATATAGTATATATAACTATATATTAAAAATATCTATATATATATATATATATCTTAATTAAATAATTATTGTGCTGACATCCAGTACATGTACGCATACCTATAGAATCCGCGCACCCACCGCCAGCACTAGAGCGGATCTGCTGCACAGAAGTACTAATCCGCATGCTGCACCAGTCAAGCAGGAGTACCAACAACGCCATTATATATACCAGTCAGTAATAAGCTTAATCCCAAGAATGACACACCGAACCTTCATCTCGCTGTACGAGAAATCATACACTCAGATTCCCACACGAGAATAGCTTTGTCGCACATTGAAGAGAACGTGCATGAAAAGATTAGATGAATAACATAACGCGAATAAACATCCTTTTACTTTTAGCATATAATTACGATTTCTCTATCACAATAGAAATAGTGATGAATTGATTAAAATAGGTTTTTGTATTTAGTAAGAGTTAATATGAGATTATCATTGTTGATGCACATTAAATTAATTTATATAAGGAAAAATCTATACAGCCATTATAATTTAAGTTAATTATAATTTTGTACTATTTATTTCTATATTAATTGATGATTATGACTACCCTATGTACAGACCTATCATATATATTATTTGAGACAATTGTATTTGAGATCATTGATTTAATTATGTATTGATAAATGATTATTGCTAATTTTAAATATAATCATTTAATATATATATATTATATATAATAATATATATTATACTATATATATATATATATATTAATATATAATATAATATATATATTATATATATTATATAATATATATATATATATATATAATAAATATATATATCTAGTAGGCGTATTACATAGGGTATAGGTATACTAGGGTAGAGATAGTCATCCTACTATATCAATATTTTTTAGTCTTATATATAAATATATATCTTAATACTGATGTAGCGTAATAAATAAGGTTACAGAATAACTGTTAATACTAGTATGAGGAATGTGTGATGCATGTTACGTAATTAAGACCCAGTTTGGCTTTTTCCGCCCATTGTGTGACATAGTCTCATGAGCGTAAAAAAGAGCGAATATCTGGAATATCAATCACAGTTCGCATAAATTGTTTTAACAGATATAATAAGACAGTAATAGACCCTAGTAGAAGAAGCAAGTGAAAATATAGGATTATAATAAATATATCCACTTCATTTATTGATGATATTATCTTTTATCCTTGATGATATAGCTGGACATAAAATAGATGTAAAAATGGGAAAAGACTTAGATGGGGTACGCTACAACCGGCGTTATGAGATCTTCCAATATAATAGATGCTCATTTTGAAGTAGAATTTATAAAATTATGAATAAAGGAAGAAACAGCCATAGTCGAGTCAACCGTTGCGTTTGAGGACTGAAAAAAAATCTAGAAGACAAAATCATCGCGATGTATCGCACTTTCTAATCTGTCAAACAGAATTATTCACCGGTAGTTAATATTCAACACTGAAGCATTTGAAGCAATTTTGATAGATCAAAAGAGATTATAGAAAACTGATCTACTCTTTGTCATATTCTTTTCACATCTTGAAATTCGATCTATTTCATATAATGAATATATATAACTAGAGAGTATATACCCTTTTCTATAGAAAATCAAGAGTAACCTGAAGTATAATTTTCATTTTTATTACTAGCAAAATAGTTTCTAATAACAGATAGTATAATTAGCATACATAAAATCCTATTTGTTGTATGTTAAACAGTTTAAGATCTATCCATAAGCGTTGAAATTACATTATTTTTACTATAACAACTCATCAATTTTAAATATCACATTTTATTACCTAATATCAGTGTATAACTAACGACTGTACTATCGTATCTATCTATCAATGTACGATATTTCACTTATGGTTGGCAGAGTGAAAATAAATGTTTACCATATAGTGTCTTTGACATGCTATAAACGTTGTTGACATATTAAAGGCCAGTTCGAAAAAATACGATCAGATTTTAAACAGTACATTTTTATTAATTAATATTTTGTTTACCTTTATATAATTAAAATAATATTTAAAAACTTCAGAGGAGCAACCACTACGAGCCATTGAAATTCGGTAGAATGGCGGAAAACACGAATTGCAGGTTGGCCAGTCTGATACCCCTATGTCAGGCTTTGAGTCAATCTATGCATAGAATACACATATAAAACATAGCCCAGCTTCAAAGGGAGGACTTATCATTGGAGGGCAAAAGAAGAGCGACTTGAAATAGAAGTTAAAGACCTTTCCTACACCATTCTAATATAAAGTAAGGATGAATGCTCGCACGTCATCTGCAGATTGAGTACGATAAACAGTGTTATCACTCGAGTAAAAAATACACGAAAGGTGAAGTGATAGTAATGGCAAATATTAACAGTTTGAGTCCAATAACGAAAAACGAAATAAAGATAATAATATTAAGTAAAGAAGAAGTAGAAAATAGGGAGAAGGAAGATGAAATAAGGTGAAATGAAGGAGAAGCTGGTTAGGTGATAAATGGAGATAAGGAAATGACGATGAAAAGTGAGAAGATAGAATACTGAAAAATAAAGGAGGAATGGAAGCCGAACATCCATATTGTACCGGGGGAGTACCGAGCCTCACTACCCAATGTTATATTATGATAAAAAGCTCAGAGAAATAAGACTAGAGAGTCAGACAAAGATACAATTTGTTGTAATAAACATGACGCGATAAAAAACTAATGTTTAGCTTTCAATGTAAGACCTAGTTTATCCTCTATGACAGTAAACACTTATCTAAAAACACACAGTGAGAAAGTGTCCTATCTTTCAAATTTAACAGAGTACTTCACGTAAGCAATCGATGACGATTTATCACCTATACAGGTGCTAATAGATAATATATATCTATATATTTGTCATTCATATTATCCAGAGAATATTAAACGTACTATAATGAGATAAACACCTATATAAGTAATTATTAATACTGAAAAGAATCCACATTAGGATGAGACCATGGTTATAAAAGTAAATAAGGTTCATACTGTTAATGATCTCACTACAGATTATTAGATTTTGATGAATATATCTAAAGAGAAAAGCAGTGTACTACTAATTTATAGGGCAGCTATAACTTGTTGACATAGCTCTCGACCCAGACAAAGTGTGACACCTCTAAAGAGGCTGATCAGAGAGAGCAGTGATAAGTATTAGGTAAAGAGTGAAATCCCGTCTTCATCCAATCTAGTGGATAGGAAATATAACTATAAGAGATATAGATGGAACAAATTTCTTATTCCTGTTGCTATAGCTAATAGCTGAACATAAAAAATAGACACAGTAATAAATCAAGAGAAGATACAGGGAATGAAGCCAATCACGTTGAAATTATCAGTACGATAAGTATGTTACCTTTAAAGCGAAAGTACAGTAAGTTGCAAAATTATGGTGTTGAAAGTATGGTAAATAGTAAGAGGAAGATAAAGGATTTATATGAAATAGACAAAATATGGTTTTAAAATGTTATAATACGGTAAATAAAGAAATATATAAGAATAGAATTATACAAAAAAACCAAGAATGAGGCATATAGAGATGAGTAAAGCCACTATTATCAATACCATAACTGATTCAGTCCGATCCACTGAACGTAGGAATAATGGAAATAAGGTATAAATAATCATTACCTTCTACCAAGTTTCGAGTAATTCGTACCTAATATATCGGAGGAACGAAGTGGTGGCTGAGAGAAGGCACGACAACTTATAACAAATGGAGAAGCGATGTGTACTGAGTTCACTACGAGAATATCTCGAGAACTACGAAAAGATTTATGAGAATGTAGCTCAGATACACCACTCGAGAGATGAGCATAATTATCGGTATAGCCAGTCGTATAACAAGCATTATATCTACGAGGCACATGGTGGCTTTTGATAAAAAGATTAACGTGAGAGATATTCGATGTCACAGTTGTTTCAGAGCATGGGACAGTTGGTCAGAAAAAAAACTCTATAGTGTCTTCCAAGGAACGTAGTTTATCTGTGATCGAGCTCTAGGTCTAGTGATACATTACGGTTAAGATATCAGGAAAACATCAATCAGCATTAAGTTAAGGCCAGGCATTAGTTTCTCAAATTAGAGCCGTTATATTAATTATGAGAGTATAAATTTATATTAGATTTATTATGAAACAAACAATCTATCAAGTTAAAATCCAATTTATGTAAGCATTCAAAATAAATGTAATTGTTCTGACACTTCGATATAGTAAATCGTAGTCTATTATTACGCGAGAGAATTATCGTCCGATAGATCTACAATGAGTTGTATATGATATCTATGTAGAACACATACAAAACCAAGATGGGGTGTAACTCTTTAGGTCACTAATATTAAATATTTATCCTTCAGAAAGCATCCAGTTATAATAACTATGTTACAATAGCGCAGGATATGGTCTGCACGTATATATATTACTAGCGTAATTAACTATCTAGTTAAAAATATAATATTAACCTTCAGCTAACGATATCCTTAATGACTGAAAAAGTAAGTATTGGGAGAAGAGATATTTAATTTTTCTTCAAACGTTATAAGTGAAGGGGTTATAACTTTCGATCACATTCGAGGAGAAAAATCCATTTTAGGTAAATAACACGGAAGATTATAGAAGAAAACTAGTGCATATATATCTTGAGAGTATAAACGAAAGAGAGACACACTACAAGGAACCAAATATCAGAGATATAAGTTCCCCCCCCCCCCGGCCTCCAAAACAACACACCAAGGATACACCCAGAACCTACTGCCTTTTTTCACGAGCGTATGATGGCGCAATGTTACGGTAAATCACGAGGACAATAAATGGTGGACCGCTTAAGACGGAGTCTGAAAGAAGAAACAGCCGCAAGGCCAAAGATATGAGAGAGACGAATTTGAGTTGTGGTGCAAGTGAATATAAATACCCTGAAGCTAGACACACCACAATAACATCTACATGAAGACATTGCTATAATATATTATATTATTATTGTAAACTGGTAGACTAGAGGGGTGAGAGCAAACCCTGCAATAGTCGAAAAAGAATAAGAAAACCTAAGCGCGAAAGTACTTAATGGACAAGAAATGATACGACGTTATGATTAGCAAGAGGCGCTCAAATCCAGTACCGTTATGGAACGCAACCTCTTTCATGAGCAGAAAGAAAGAACGAGGAAAGTTAATACTAACTTGGAATACACTATATAATAAAATATATAGACAAAAAAAATACACTAATATGATGTTATACTTATAAAGGGGACCGCTATTAATATAAAACGCAGACATCACCACAAGTTAATATAAAAATCTATAATATAATTACAAAAAACAGACTATAATGATATACAGCACGTGTGACTTAATGGCACACAATACAGTTTAACATTTTAGATTATAAATAAAACAAGAAAAGAGAGGAGAGTCATAGAGATTATTAATTCAAGGACTTATATCTATTCAAAGAGATTTAGTATTATATAATACGGACATGTCCGTGAGACAATAGAGTACTGAAGTCCTGAGATACAGTAAACTATACAGAGAGAGAGGCAATTTCTGGAATAGAACTAAAAGTTATTTTATCTGTAGAAGTAACAATATATGTTATACACAAACTAGGATACATGCAATGATGTTACAATAACTACTATATAAGAACAGGATCTACTAATCAGTGACACGTACGACATCATTTATAGACACATTAATATTATTATATTTTACAAAACAAATTTATTATCACAACATAGGTTAGAGAAACGACTGCAAGCGTGGCAATAAATATTATGAGGAAACTACATGTTGAGAAAATAGTCCGAACGATATGCAATACAACTCATTACATATCATATTGAGATTATAATTATAAATTTAATATTATTTATTTTAATTATTATCTTTATTATATTATTATTTTTTATTATTTTATTATTATTTATCTAGCAATATTATATATATATTAAATTATATATTTATTATATAATATTCTAATAAACTATCAATCAGCTAATTTATTATATCATAACTTAGAAATGAAAAAATATTAGTGACTATTTTCTAAGACATACTATATAGTGCATAATTACTGAGTTAAACGCATGTATGAGATATATCTTCTTTAGTCAATTTAACATAAAACTATACATATTATTAATTAAATAAAACTATAAGCAAAAGTATTTATGAAAGGAGATAGAGTTTAGTCATTAATCAGAGTGTGCATGAGTCTTTATCCTTATAATACTTATCATAAAAAATACAAAAAATGTCCAATAGACGACTAGTCTAAAGAGTATGGAAGATAACACACTTTAAGTAGAAGATGACTATCATGTATATAATCTAAGACAGCTAATTGCTTTGGAATTTTTTTTTTATATTTATCTTTAAAAACCAGAATCACACGCATATATCAAAGATCTGCTTCTAAAATTACCAAAATGTGCTTAACCATAAAATTTTTAAACGGTAGACTTATACACTCTACGCAAGCGTTTATTAAGATAAGTCTGATTTGGTACGCCTATTATTAGAAATTAAAAGATGACTCATACAAGACACATCTCGATCAGAGAACACAAAGCAATCCCACTGCATATAGCGGTCAAGTTGATAAATGAAAAAATAGATGCACCACGCGCTCATTGGAACCAGAATAGCTCTTATATCGCGAACAAATATACATCAATCAGAACTAATTAAATTGGGAAAAAGCACATCAAAGCTGAGTATCTATGGAGGTAGATGAGCTGAATTATAATATTATGAATATGACGAAGATATTAGGTGTCAGCTACACTCGATCCCGATCAGAAAAAGAGTCAGAGGAACGAGGACACATAAGCCTGTTAATATAGTAATTTTTGAAACAGAGACTCAGAATTCCTAATTGATGCAAAAGAGCCGGGCAACGCAGACGCCTTATGATGAAAATGAATTCCTCAACGCATCAGGATCCCTGCTAAATGCCCAGTTTGAGTAAAGAGACATGCAGTTCGTGCGTTCCTCTACTTACTAGAAAGCGTCTATATCTACAGCGAGCGACTCATTGTAATTATGCTAAGGATAATCTGTTAAAAATACTTCAGGACTGAGAAATTTTCTTATCCAGGTCATTGTAAGTGATTGCAAACCACGTGCTGGCTGGTAGAATACTGTTGAGACTTACCCAACAATACGAATAAACGCTTGGCAACAAACAATACGAAGCAACCTCTCGTTGACAGCAACTACAGTAGCAATAGACCAAGATGATAAATTAGTAGATTATATGCCAATTATTTGTAATGACAGGAGAGAAAACACTCGTAATACAGAAATAATTATCATATAAAAGTCTGCGATAAAAAGCACACTAAAGCTGTCACAATTAAAGTGATAAACAAGCTTCTCACAATCATATACAAAACAATAAAAATAGATACTAAATTGCATACCGCACATATTTTGCAGATCGAGCTAATACGAGTCGAATTCAATCTGTTATCTTAACGTATAACCAATCGCAAACACGACAATAAGCAACATACATAATAAAATGAAATACAATCAATAATACTTAAAACAATATATTAAAGTAATGAGAATTAAGTCAAAACTCTGTTAGCTTAATCATATGATATATGCACTTGACACTGTACAGATATAATAATATTAATTTTAGTCTAATTATTTGATTTATCTCTAATGTATGATGTCATGCATGTACATATACACTCAATTAGTTATTCACAAATATTGTTCGAATAGATCATAACAACTTACAGAGTAACACTTATCCTTCCTGAACAAGTTCTTCAGAAGTTGTACCGGACGAGCTTGGTAAACTGCTTGAAGATGGGGCACAGTTCTACATTAAATGGTATATTGCGGAAAACGTAAAGTCATATGGCAGCATTAGGTCCAATTACGACCCTTATCAATAAACACCTACAAGACAATAAATCATTGCGTGCACGAATCTATACAACACAATCTAGAGAAGAAGATGTGAAATAAAGACACACCAAGATATCTCACAAGTGAGAATATCTCAGTAAAACTGATTTGGCCCTGCATTTTACAGTTGTCCCAAGTTAATTAGACGCAGTTAGATTAATAACTGTGGTCAATTGTTCATTTTAATATATATTATGTTATCAAGTTATTAAGTCAATATACTATAATAATATCACTTAATCGTCATATATAAAATAAAAAATATTTATACCAAAATTAGGAGCTTACAACATTGCTCGTTAATAACTCAAAAAAATTAAATAATAATATGAAAAAAACATTTTCTTTCTTTCTTTCCTATGTGTTACTAAAATAAAACATTATTCTTTGGGATAGAACCAGACTTCGCATACTTTCTAAATAATAAAAAAATTATATTATTATATGAATACGTAACACTTATCCTTTAAATGAACAATAGTATAACCTGAAACCATAGTTACATAAACAAATAAAAAATAAAATAAGCAACTAATTCATCTTTACATTGAAAAGATTTAACTGGTACATATTATTAATTAACAATAATAAACGTTTTTAAAGATAATACCTCACATGTGTGACATATTAATATGATAATATACCCGGATTCCGCGAGGATTACATATATATTCATTAAGCGTCAATACCACATACTACAAAATAATATTAATATGAGAAGGTTGAGATTTACCAATCCTGACTCCCATTCATAACTTGCACGAGATGAAATACTTGGGACCCTAGCTTATAAAGTATAGTGTCATTGTTTCAAAAAAATTCGCCCGGCCGATGCGAGGTATTCAACACACCGTGCCCTTCCCGTGCATCTATATTCAATGCATCTTCAGGCTATGAACATCTCTCAGCATCACAAACTGCTGAGTTCCTCACCTAGGCGCTTATGAGCTACTAATGTGACACTTTCTATGGCTGAGATAAGATAGGCCACGCGTCACTGTCGCATTCAGTTAACTTTCTCTAATAGCATAATACCCGGCCTCTGGGTAGTAACTTCCAAAAGGAAGTGAATTTCATGCACTAAAAAAGTCACACGACTTCTATACATGTATATATATATATATATATATATAATATATATATATATATATATATATTTTACCGTCTACCAGCGGACTCTCCCAGTCAATCGACTAACCAAGTTCAAAACCCCGCTAGAGACCTATCACCACGTAACCTAAATTATTCGGATAGAGCTACGTCTTTGAATGAGAATAGGTTGATTTACACTATATACATATCTACTATATTATTATATAACAAACTACTACTATTTTGTTTTAAAAATGGATAATGAAGTAAGAAACTTTTATCTGACATTTTTTCTTAAGCCCCCGCCCCTTCAATCCTATCATTTTTTCGTATCATGGATGGACGACGTACATCATTATATATCACGCTTTTATAAAATATTTTCTGATGTTGCTTCATATATTACTTCTTTGTATTCGTTTAAGTGAATATCGGTGGTGATTGAAGACGATATTCTTGCCCGGTTCGACTAAAAATCCCAGGTGAAATCATTTTAGCAAATCGATCGTGTTGTTCCAGTCATTTTGCTGTTTGATTAACATGAACAGGGAACCAGAAGCTCGTGATACGTTTCCATGTGGTCAGAGCGCAAGCAAGAGGTAGAGAAGAAGCACTATCAAGTTGTGTGCTATCAATATTCTGATGGAGTAAGCACTCTCCTACACTACACGCCACATCATCAAAATCAGTAATCTGAAAGGCTTACTTCTCAGGATACGATTCCAAATCAGAGATTGCCCCTGCAGGAGGGGACCATCTCCAAGATTCTGATTTTCTTTGTCATGACAACTATATATCATACTGCCTTATACACCACTGATCATTATCCTAGTTCACTAATATACACAGTATGAGATATCATCACATGCAGCAAATAATCAGACGCATATAAATATATTAGTCAATAATCACTTATACCACAAAGGTAAACCCAACACTAGATCCGGAAATCTACCTGAGTGGAATAGAACTGCTACAGACAGGGGAATAATACCTCCATGTGGTCGATACCGCATCACTCCAGTGAGAACTCTCACCGGGAGCTAGTACTGAGGCACGTACATCTATATATACTACCGAAACTCCGTGGAGGTTGAAAAGAGAGCTAGATTTAGTAAATAAACCATCACACACCATCTTATCAAACCTTCATCATCCTAACCTGATTTTCATATCCAATTTATCGTCTTTCATCCCCATTCTTTATCATAGTTTTCTAATTTTTTTTTGAATACCACCCATCAGTCCCTTTATAAGCTATTATATACTAAGGTTTATCCTCATTTTTTCTCGCAAAAAGACCCTTGGGCATATCCGGTGCCTCTTCGCTTTTGGTATTATAGCTCAGCTTCACACGTCTTCCCCGTGATGAGGGAGGAGAAAAACCCGTCTTAGCTCAACCCTTTGACCGCCGCCGACCGAACAGACATATGTAGGGGAAGCTGGCCCTTCGATTCTCATACTTGAGCCTCTACGAGTATCTGATAACCGGAGCCACCTTAATCACATATACTCGGCTGGATATGATAGTTCACAATAAAAATGTCTGCATCAGACATGCCATTAAGTGTATATAAGCAATATCCATCCGATAGCACAGCCGGAAACAGAGAGACTCCGAATCGTGCTCAAGAGCACATAAGAGAGAGATTTAGAAGGGCGTCCGAAGTAAAATAAACTAGAAAGCGAGGGTACGTATAGAGACGTATAACTAGAGGTAAATCATTAGATTACATTATACATGAGGTAAATAACGAGTAAAACCTAATACAGGCAACGGCTTTTAAAGAACCGATGAGTTGTTCAACCAACGCACTTGTAAATTCGCGCACGGAACGCGGAGGCTGAAAAGAGCAAACGGTAAAGGGAACATTTATTGTTAAATAACCTATGTTCTATGACGCTTGCATGACGCCTCGTTTCAAAGTTACGGACGATTGAACGTGAGCACTGGCTAAGTAAATTTATGGCGTCGTTGTCTGACCGATTAGCGGTACACACGGTAGCAGACCTTTTTGCTCGCGTTATCAAAGTCCGTCTTGCGAGATATAAATGGACGTATATAATCTACTAATTTTTACGATGCTTGGTGTTGAGGCTGAGCGTTAAGGTGAGACGTCACCATCTGGTGTACGATGCCTCTGTTAAATCGATCTCGGTCTCCGAGTTTGCACAGCAAATCTACTATCACTAGGTCCAGCAGTTCAGAGATGACTACGAGAGTAGTTTATTGGCGTAACCAACTGCATGCGTACGAATGGACTAAACTTCATACCGATCACTCGCAGTACGCTCGCATCCCGATTATTAACCGCTTCGTAGGAAGAGACTGTAGCTCTTATCGCCGGCGCGCGAGCGCATACACGGAGAAAATGAAAAGCGAACGAGAGCAACCAGATCACGTAAGCAGAATAGGCGTAAACCTGACTTCACATTCACAGAAATCTAACTATCAAGTCTACTACCCAAAATAAGCCGGGGTTCCTGATACCTAATAGAAAATATGTTTGGACTCGCTCTTCATCACAGCGACCTTCGAGATTATGGGAAACACTTCGTCCCCCGTGCATTGGGGAAAGAACCAGCGTAAATACCTGAGACTCTGCTTTGGAAGGAAGCGGTGCTTGAGTAGAGTCCGCACAACGACCCGTCGACTAGCACAACCGCGCATTGCCCATAGGCATGGGTTCAAAGCGGGTCCGTCTGTGGTTCGGGTGTCTTGCAAGGAGCGAAAGCCATCCATGCATACCACCTACAGAAAGTACAGGGACTTTGGGCCAACCGACTTCGCACCCCGTGTGGCGATTTTGCCCGGTGGTTTCCTGCAAACGGAACATCGACTAATCCTGCCCCCATTCTGCCACATGTTTTTGTCTTAACCGATTGAGGCGTGAGCTTACCACACGTGACTAGCTTACTTCCACAAGCAGAAAACAGCCCATTATGGGCGTAGGACAATCCGCCACGCATATGTTTACAGACGTTTCACAGGCGAAATTGTTACCGTAAATCTTCTGCGGTGGAATTCTTGGGGATTATGTGCTTGGACCTGTCATCATTCCACACCGTTTGAATGGACTGCGTAACCTGCATTACTACTCCAGAAACGCTTCCGCAGCTCATGGACGTAACATACTCCTTGCCGACCCTCACGAGAGACACTGTGGGTATTCTCAAGCATGATGGCGCCTCAATCGCGCGACCCTTCAGGACCAAGTAGGCGCATCTAACAGAATTCTACACTGACAAATGGATAGGGAAGGGGGACCTGTTGGGTGGCCTGCAAGATCGCCCGCCTCAACGCACTACCCATTATTTTCTTTGGGGGCAATGTGAAGAGTGTTTGTGTACGTTAACCCAGTATCAGCAAAGTAGAGGAACTGATTCAGGCGAAAGTATCACTGCGTTGATCATCAGACACAGCTGCAGGGCATGTTCGGTAGAGTTCGACAGGCAATGGCACGGCGATGTAGAACGAATGTAATCAGGTACAAGGCAGACACTTTGAACATCTCATGGTAATTTCCCCATAGAGATTTCATAAAAGCTACCATTGTTGCTTAACAACCTGCGTCAAAAACATACGTTGATTCAACAAATATCCTACTTTCTACCTCTATCAACCCTCGAGGAACACAGAGGTACAGCACCGCCACACAGTAAAAAAATTAGAATACCCAAATCTCCGGTTACGAAGTAACCGCGCGTCAAACATCATCACGCTGGTTTTACCTTACATCATCGCGTAACTTTGAAACGAAGCGTCAAATCAGCATTGCTTATTTAACAATAAATGTTCCATCGTTTGCTCTATCAGCGCTCCGAGTTTTTGTCGCAGAGGTTTTGAATCACCTGTAAGTATATAAGTATATATATATATATATTTAATATATAAATATAAAATATATATATATATATATATATATTTATATATATATATATAATAGTACTATATATAAATATATACTATATATATATAGTATAGATAGTATATATATTTTATTAGTTTAAATTGCTTTTCGTCTCTAGCTTTTGGGGTTGAGGGGGTAATAGGCCACACCTCAACGTGACATAAGTTTTTATTAAAAGGAGGGGAGCTTCTCTATTTAATTAATTTCTACCTAGGATCCGGATTAGTGATCGAAACCGCGGCACTTCCCACATGCGACTCTGTCGCTTTGAACCGACTTGAGCCACACGTATATTATATATATAATATACTATATATATCATATTATTATTATTACTATTAAATATATATATTATCATCCCCACTTTTTCCCTCTCCTATCCTGTATATAATATAGCTATAATATTATATTTAATTACAACCTAAGCTCTTTTAATTTTTGCTTAATATAGTAATTATAATATATATTATATTATATTATATATATATATATTAATATATATAATATATTACTATCTATTATTATATATATATCTATAATATAATATATATTTAATATATTATATATATTAATATAATATATATAATAATATATATATATATATATATAATATACTTTATATTTAAAATAATAATATATATATATAATATATATCATATATATATATTATATCATAATATTAATATATATATATATAATTATATATATTATAATATATATATAATATTATTTATAATATAATATATATATTAATAAATATATATATATATATATATATATATATATATAGTATATTTTATATATTATATTAATATATATATATTATATTATATATATATATATATAATATACCGTAATATTATACTATATATATATATATATTATATGACGGGGGATTACATTCGTGCCTGCTTGATAATTATACGTGTTGATGTGGTTGTTTGAAATTTTTGTTCGAATGAGTCAGAGCAGGAATAAATAAAAAAATTAATTCCTTCTATTCAAAGATTTGACGTCACGAGCGAATTGGCCAATGAAAAAGTTTTTTTTTTTTTTTTTTTTTTTTCTTCCATATACTTTTATCCTCTGAGTTCTTGTAATTGTATTTATTTTCAATTTTGATTAAATATACCGATATATTATTACTATTACAGTATATAATATTATATATAATAATATTATAATATATATATATATATTAATATATATATATATATTATATATTAATATATAATATATATAAATATATATTATATATATTTATAATATAAATATATATTATATATAGTATATATATATATATATATAATATATATATATATATATAATATATATATATATATAATATTATATATTATAGTAATATAATGAATAGGCCAAAATCACCTTTGAGCTATCAAATATGATTAAATGAAATACTGCAGTCATTAATTCAGGGGGATTGGAATTATAATAACTTTCAACGTAGTGCTTTATTTTGACAATAGTGATACGGACAATTTTGACAGAGATGGATTTGAGCAATTAAGTAAATGAGGTAATTCTATATGCACAAATTGTCGTTAGAAATTATTAACACAATATTAATAATATCTAAAACAATAAAATTAACACGATATCCTAATCTAAATGACCTGTTAAGGGAAGGTCGGACTGATACCGCCTCATCGCGTGGAGGCTGTCAAAGGACTGATCATGATTCAGCTTGGCGGTGTCCCATCTCGGGCACTTCCCGCAATGCCAACTATCTTTCATTTGGCATCTATCTTTTTCTCGAGGGAAGAAAGCAGATGCGAGACAATTGGAGTTTATACTATAACAAATGCAAAGGAGTATAAAAGGTATGGAGGCTATCACTCAGGGATTTGAAGAGTAATATGCATGAGACCGGCATAAATTACCTCTTACAGCTGGCCTCCGTACTAATGACAATGCTGGTAAAAAGAGAAAACATAGGATATTATGTAACAGTAAACGTGATAAGACCAAAAAGCTGCATAAAAATCGATTTTCATGCTCAATATGTGGCTACCCTGCAAAGGGCTTTTCACATTTGAAAGTTCATATGGCTGTTCATTCTGATGAAAAACCATACCAATGCTCGGAATGTAATTACGCCTCAAAATTTTCTTCTGATCTTTTAAAGCATAAAAGAAAATATCATAAAAAAGGAAAAGAGACTTTAAAGAAGAAAAAGAAACATGATACCACTCTTTCTTCTATATTTTTGTTTCAATTTTCCAACTTTTTTTCTTGTCGTTCAAATCGGTTCTCGTCTTGCATTTACTCTTCAGTGTCACACTCTCAAAGGCGAGATTAATGTTTCCATCCTTTATTTAATAGAATTATTAGGAACCTTTCCCGGTAGCTTCGTATTAACCTTTTGTTTTCTTTCAAATGCATAGTCAAGATTCAGTAATTCACATCTGCGAAGTCTTTCCTTTGAATTGCCTAATCATCAAAGTGATTAATTCCCTCCTTCTTCCTGCATTAATTTATATCAGCTCTATTTGTGGTTGCTTACCATTGAGAAGGTTCTATTGAAGCTTTGAGCTCTGATTGGCCTGAATCGCCGCTGGGAGTAACCAATCAAGTAGGGTCTGTATGAGAAAATCATGGTTGTTGAGTTGTTGTTTGTTTGACCCTTACTCATAGATGGCGTTTTCTAGGTTGGACAGGCGAGGACGGCTTTGAGTTTTGGTTATACCAGGTGAACGATGGTCCTTTGTATAGAGAGAGTGTTTGCCTTCTGGATGGGATATCATTCTTTTTCTTCATTCGTAGATACTTATTCTTAATATTTCCTGATCATTATTAATATTACAAGGAAAAGAATTTTTTTAAGCACTACGGAGAGTAAGTTGTTGAAAAAAAAAGAAAAAGGGAATGATCTTAGGCTCAACATTCATAACAATTTGAGTCATAAATTCTTACTTTTTAAAAATTAGCTGCTATTCGCTAGGCTAGTTTTGAATTTGCATTATGTATCCTACGCTAGTGCGCGGTCATATCGCTGGGGTTACATGTCATTGAATATATATTGTAGCAGGTTTCGTTAAAGAGCTCTGTTGCTGTACAATGTTATCTTTAATAAAATTTTTAATATATGAATTCCTTAAAATATAAAATATCTTTTTTGACATGTAAATGATTTATGAAATGATATAAAAATGTTTAACTTTATTCTCATATACAAATTCAATATATTTTTTAAAATTTTTTAGTGACGTCGCATTTTTAATTCATTTTGAAAAAGCGTTTTAAACAAAATTAACAGTTTTGTACGATGAATATATATTTTTCTTCTCATATTTCTAAATCTTTCAATTAAGACAAATAATTCAATTGCAAACTATATATAGTTATTTTTTTGAGATGGAATTATTAATTATGATTGGAAACAGCTGATTTCTTAATTTCTATGTGTTGTAAGAGAAAAAATAGATTTTGAATACCTTGGAACGTGGTTAATTTTGGCTTCTCTTTATCATGAATCAGAGCTTCCTCATACCTTAGTCCTCCATAGAATCTCTCTTCCTTTTTACTCTTGCTATTTTTTTTAATTTTTTTTTTGAAAAATTTCCCATCTATCCTTATTTGCTTTTATACATCATCCCAGCGTAGATATTTACGGTTTAACCTTTTCCTAAACTCATTCGCCATTCCCACATCGTCAGCTGATAAGAGAAAACAGACTATTATAATCACGTTTGCCGGTGATGCTTCGCCCGATATATGACACGAGTCACTCTTTTTTAAGAGAATTTTGTTTGATAACATTTACGTGTTTTATCTTTAGTTACAACTTTAATGAAAAATTTCAATTGATTTATTACTAAATTTTGTAATTTTCATTTTAAAATTTTTTTTTTATTATTTATTTTAATCTTTACTAAATAGATTATTTTGAGAAGTTTGCACATTTTTTATCTAGGTGTCGTTTAAAGGTATTAATGCTCTTTTGTGTCGTTTAAGAATATTGATGACTGCGCTTGCACAAAAATCTTTTAATGACTATTCTATAGTAATCATAAATATATAAAGAAATGGATAATAGACATGCAACACAAGAATAATATACACGATAAAGCACCTTACCAATTTTTGGAAACCTGTAATTTACATTTTTGCCGTTTTTGGCTTTATATTTTGATATAACATTTGTATGATTCGTAATGTTTTTACTTGAATCATTTTTATCTGAATCATATTTAATTGAATTTTAATTATGGTGGCGCATGCTATGCCATTTACAGAGATTTTTACGTTTTTCATTACATTTTACCTACACTTTTCCTCTACAATGGAAACAAATTTTTGCTTATTGTCAGTTTTTCATCGTTTGTCTTTTTATCACTATCCGTTTTTGTTGTTATTATTATTTTTATTTTTATTTTTATTTTTATTATTATTATTATTATTATTAATTATTATTATTGATTATTATTATTATTATTATTATTATTTATAATTATTATTATTATTATTATTATTTATTATTATTATTATTATTAATATCATTATTATTATTATTATTATTATTATTATTATTAGTAGTATAGTAGTAGTAGTACTAGTTTTTGATTTCAAATTTAGGTGTTTTTAATTTTATTCGTTGATATTTTTTGTTTTGACCGAGGTAGTTCATCTCTCAAATTTTCAAAGTAATTTTACCACTACTTGGATGGAAGGGAAAAAAGGGGTTGGAGATGCTTGGGGGAGCAGCTCGCTTTGTTTTTCTTTTTACAGCGGGACCTAGAAATTTTTCAGGTAGGTGGCAAAGGAGGTTGGTATTGGGCCATATGCTGTTCTATCGTATTTCTTTACTTTTTTAATTTTCTAATTTGTGCGTCTGCACAATAAGTGTCGCCAGATAGGCGAGTCGGGGTATACTCTACACATGAGAGATTTTTGTGGGAGATTTTACCCCACGGTTGGTGTTCGTCATAAGTATAAATTCTTTCAACTAAGCAGGGTTCTCTATGATTAGAGATTTCGCTGTTTCTTCACCCATGGACTCTCTCAGACGAGAGAGGAATTTACTTGGCTTGGGAGCTCGTTGTCGCGCAATTTTATTTGTGTGACGTCACGTGTGTTTTGGTCTTCTGATAGGAGAGTAGGTTCTTCTGATAGTGTTCAAGCATTCTTTAGGGTTTATTTTTGATTGGCCGTTTTGACTGTGCTGAAATAAATTGAATTGGAGCAATGGGTTTATTTAAATTACTGCAATTTTTCTTGGGAACCTTTTTCAATTTAATTGAATATACAAAGATTTTAGATATAAACAAATTCATGATGTACCAAGAATTTTGGAAGTTTGATTGAGTGCGCAAGACTTTCCTTTATTGGTGTTTCGCGGGAAGAAGAGTGGCCGGTATTTTCAACTCACGCCTCTGATGACGTAAAACAGATGGCTTGCTCTCTCATGCTGGGGGGAAATTCGTTGGGGGAAATGGAGATCTTAACTTTCCTCTTTTTAAAACGTGGGTTTTGCTAGTCTTGAACCCTAATTTTCTTTTTTTGTTGCATGACCAATTCTATAGGCACCGTTGTTCTTGACTGCCCTTTTGGCGTCTCTTTGAGTCAACTGTTTGGCGTTGATTTTAGGCCTAATTTCGAGAGCTTGAATTTGAATTTTCGCTTTCGAAGTAATAACGACTTTCTTTCTTTTTAAATGAGATCAATAAGAAAACTTTGTTCTTCCACGTTATTTTTTAAATTTTCGATCTTCAATAATTTATGTTACTTTTATCACATATGCACTATTTTCCCGGTTGATATTAGTAATAAAAGTAACGTTTTTTTTTTTTTCGGATTTAATTTGAAACTTTCGCTAATTTAGGCAACTATCTGAACTCTATATTCGGGTTTTGGGGTTTACTTAGGGTTGGCGCTTCCACCTTTAATTGTACACTGTGCTGGGGTTACCACTGATGTCTAGGGCCAAAATCACTTTGGCTATCAAAATGATTAATGACCTTGCAGTCATTAACAGGGGGCATGGATAAAATTAACTTTCAACGTAGTGCTTTATTTGACAATAGTAAGCGACCAATTTGACAGAGATGGGATTTGAGCTTAATATATGCACGTAATATCATTATCACAAATTGTGGTTAGACAATTATGATACGCACACATAAACTACCAAATAAAATGTAAGAATTCCTAAATCTAACTGACCTGTAAGTAGGTAAGGTCGAACGAATGATAACCGCCTCATCGGCGTAGGGGCTGTCATAAGACTGATTCATGATTCAGCTTGGCCGGTGTCCATCTCGGGCCACTTCCCGCCACTCGCCAACCTGTTGGCGTCCCTCTTTCTCGGGGAAAGAAAGAGATTGCCTAGACAATGGATTTAAATACAATGGCATAAAGGTGATAAAAGTATGGAGGTTCACCAGTTCTATCAGGTAAGCATGAGACCGACAAATTAGCCTCTTACAGCTTGCATACCCTATAATGACAATGCATGCTATTGTCTCACAAGGATTCCCTATGTAATTTACGGCTTCTAAATTATTTAATATATATATATATATTATTATATATATATCTATATAATAATATATATATATATATTAATAATATATATATAATATATTATATATTTATATTATAGTCACTATAAATATATTTCTTTGCTATATATTATATATATTATATATCATATTATATATAATATAAATATATATATTATATATTAATATATAATATATATATATATATATATAATAATATATATATATATATATAATTATATATATAATAGAGAGAGAGAGAGAGAGAGAGAGCAGAGAGAGAGATGGTGGTAATAAAGAAAAAATATATGTGTAATATTGATGTTATTAAATTATGAATCCAGTGAAAAAACATTCAAGATGAAACAGTCGTAAAAACTCATTTTATAATCGTAATTGTCACTTCATTTCAACATTGAAATTTGGAATATATTGACAACATTCTTTAAATGCATTTATCTCATCCCATAAAACGTACTCCTACATGACACTTATAAATATGATTAACATTCGAAGTTATGAAACACTTGATCCAAATTGGTTCATTTAACGGTAAATAGCGGTTCAAGTTACGTCGAAGGTCAATCCTTCATTTAATTGAACGGATTATTTTACGACTATTCGACCAAAACATATATATATATATATTATATATTATATATATAATATATATAATATGATATAATACTATAATATATATATATAATATATATATATTTAATATATACTATATATTATTAATATATATTATAATATATATATAATATTTATATAATATATAATATATACTATATATAATATATATATATATATTATATATAATATATATTATAATATATATATATATATATAAATATATATATAATATATTATATGGTATTTTCCAGATTTTGATATCTCATGTTTGTTCGTTTTATTTGTAGCAACAAAGAGAGTCAGTGTGTAGGCGCTTATATGAGTCACTTTATAGGCTTTTGAGTGACGTAGGTATGTTGCTAGATGGATGGTTCTTGAATTTTTTTATAGTTTGATATATGATATATATATATATATATATATATATATATATAATATATATATATATATAATATATATTTAATATATAATATAAAAATATACTTATATAAAGCAACGTGTTAATGCATATTGATCGTTAGCGACAAGGAATATAATTTTAGTTTCAATTCATCTTTAAGAGGTCAGGTCATGAATTTAGTTTTCTCACATAAGTATTGAATGATTTAGTGTTAAATTCTGGTTTCTGTAGAAATGTCAGTGTTGGCTATAATTGAAGAAGGATTATTTAGTCTGGTATGTGGCAAAATATCAGTTTTTTCACAAATATTTAAGAGCCGCAAACGTTTTTTTCAAAAAAAAAAACAAAATTTTTTTGAAGCTGTTCGACAAATCCAAAATATTATGAAGTAATAGCGTTAAACACCGCCACACCACTACACATATTCACACACACACACATCACACACACATTATATATATATTATATATTATATATATAATATATATATATATATAATATATATATATTATATAATATATATATATAATCTATACATACATATGGTTCGCTTTACAAAGATATATGACAAATTCACTGTTGTTTCAACACTTAGTAAAATACCCACTAAAATCATACATTATTATTAAAGTGACATATTATTAGTAAATTTTTTTAATTTAAAAAAAACTCTACGTTAGCTCTAACTTATGGGCCAGAATATCACAATCCCATCTAGGGTTAGATCTGCGTTTTGTGCCAACCACGAACTCCATCTAGGTTTAGTTTCCTACTGTTATCGGCTTTTAATTCTAAGGAGGGCACAACGATCCATCCTAGGTTAGGACTACTGTACGGCTTTAAGTCTAGATTAGGCATAGTGTGGGTTTAGGTACACACAGATTCAAACAATAATATATATATATATACTAATTATATATATATATATATAATAATTATATATATATTATAGTTATATATATAATAAATTTAATATAATAATTATATATATATATATATATATAATACTATATAATCAAGTCGCAAGAGTGTGCGTACGTTTGTGGTACGTCACGCCGAACCGCTGACTTGAGTGCATGGCCTACCATGAGTCATGGGCGACTCAAAGAAAGCGAGTCGCTTGGGAACTACAGAGATGTGCGCAATGACTATACTGATCAACATAGATAGGAGGTTTACCCATATATATAAATATATATATTATATATATATATATAATATTATATATATATATATATTATATATTATATATATAATAATATATATATATATAATATATATATTATATTAATACTATATATATATATTATATATATATATATTATATATTAATAATGATAATATATATAATATTATATATTATATATATATATATATATATATCATAATTTATATAATATAAGTATATTATAATAAAATATATATTATATTATTATATTATATAGTATATGATATATATCATGTCATGTCCCCAGATTTGGGGTGAGGTGCGAAGCATACACCGGAACAGAAAAGTAGTAGAAGAACATGACACAAGTTGAAAAGAAAACCATCTTTTACCATCCAGTTTATAGCCTTAAGTGAGAACTCGTTGCAGTCAGAAAAATCCACTATAGGGTTTCAGTAATAAATTAATTATTATTTTTTATTCTTTCCAGAGTTAGGAGAAATTTCCAAGCATTCCCAATTTATAGATTGTCATGTCCCAATAATACACCAGTGGAATACATGTAAAATTGAGCATAGTAATTAAGTCTGGGGTGAGTGTGTTGATAAAGAATGATACTTTTTAGAAACGAGTGTAGCAGGCATCATACTGCATTCTCCAGAAGAGCGGTGTACCTTGTAATAACTATAGTAAAAAGAGAGAATCATGAAACAACAATTCGACTTGTAGAAAGAGACTAGAGAGGTTTAGTACGAGTAGGATAATTGATAAGACGAAAAGACCTGTATGAGTGTAACAACACCAGACCGCGAGCCCCAGGGTGAACAAAGCTACTATAAGAACTAGCAACTGGGTTGGCATAAAGAAATTCTGAAGGGGTTACAAAACACACAACCTCTTACCTTTTATATATATATATATATAATATATAGTATATAATATATATATAATATATAATATATATATATAATATATATATATATTATCTAAGTATATATAAATATATATTATATATATTAATATATATATTATAATAGTAATATATATATATATATAATATATAGTGATCTATGTGTGGGATATAGTAAAAGATGGAATTAGTGATGATTATTGAATCCGTATGAAAATTTTATGTAATATGGGTCCTTAATAAGATTTTCTTTTTATAAGAATGATTAATGGAAATTCTATAAAAAATAGAATTATAGATTATGATAATTAATTTAATTATAGATTTGAATATTTATATGTATATATAGATATATATATATACTATATATGGATATATAATAATACTATAGTATATATATTATATATATAATAACATATATATAAATAGTAAATGATAAATATATAGTAGATCTCTATGTAAGATCTAAGTATATACAGATATAATATATTTAATATATAGATATATATATATATCTATATATATGTATATATATAATATATATATATATATATATAGTAATATATATAATATAATAGTATATATATATATATATATATATATATATATATATAAATATATATATATATACTAGTATATATATAAATATACTATAATAAAATATTATAACTTTCTGCTCTTTACATAAAATCAAGAAAATAATGATATAGGTATATATATAAGTAATATATAATATATATATATCATATATATTTATATTATATATAATATATATATATAGTAATATAATATATAATATAATATATATATAATATAATAATATAAATATATATGTATATAGATATATGAATATATATATATATATATATATATAATATAATATATATAGAAAATATTATATATATAATATTCCTTATATGATATATATATATAGTATAATAATTATAAGTATATATAATATATATAATATATAATAAATATATATCATATATATATATATATATAATCATATAATATATATTATAATTATAATATAAATAGTATATTATAATATATATATATAAATATATACTATATACTATATTCTATATATATATAATATTATATATATATATAATATATATAATATATATTAATTATATAATATATATATATATATATATTATAAAATATATATATATATATTTATACGTGTATATATATTATATATTATATATAATAGGAGTATAAATATATATAATTAATATATAATATATAGTAAATATATATATATTATAGATAATATAGAAAATAATAATATATATATAGTAGAAATATATAATATATAATATATATAAAATAATATAGTATATTACTTGAGTATATATATATATAGATATAGGTATATATTATCATAATATAAAATATATATATATAATAATAGTATTTATGATATTATATCTATAGCTCGCGATTATCTTTCATACTAAAAGTTGTACAAACACGTAGGCTAATACTGATTGACCAAACTTCTAATTATATCTCTATCGTCGAGAATCAATACCTTTACGGAGCAACAATATATAGTTATAGATATATAATATATATATATATATATATTATACTATAGATATAGGTATTATAATATAATATATATATATTATATATATCTATATATATATATAGAAAAGTATAATATATAACTAGTATATAGCTTAAGTAAACTTCTCTATATTATAGAATGTAAATGGTATAAAAAAAGATTTAAATATCTGGAAGGTATAAAAGGAAGTATTCCAACGCCTGTAAGTCAAACCATCCGTTCCTCGTCAGCGAAAATCAAACTTCATGCCGTACATAAACCACTAACCACACCATCCCGGGGACCTAATATATATATTAATATATATAAATTATATAATATAAATATAAATATATATATATATATATATATAAATAATATATATACTTATATAATAATATATAGTATATATTATAATATATATATAAAGAATGAACATTTATTTTTATTTTTTTGAAGCCTCCAAGAAAATTTTTCAGAACTTCCCACAGAGGTTAATTTGTAAGTAAAATGTATTTTTCGGCCCACAAGATCCATAAAACTCCCATATGAAGATTTTCTTCGCAAAGTTCTGAGGGCAGTGTTTTTTTAACCTTTCTTAAGTGATGGCACCCTCAAGTCATATATCATATTTTATGGCACTCCCTAGTCAGTTTTGCATAGAATTCCTTACCAAAAAGATCATGGCAATAAAATAAAGGGCAATCTACTGTATATTTTAAGTAAATTGCATTTGTTCTTGGATTGATCAGCCCACAAAATATAAAAGGATTAACTTTAAACAAAGAAACAATCAATGTGTAAAACACTGCAAGTAATACACAATAGAAAGAAACAAAAAGAAAAACAAAGAAACAATCCTTGTGTAAAACACTGCAAGTAATACACAATAGAAAGAAACAAAACAAAGAAAAACAAAGAAACATCCATGTGTTAAACACTGCAAGTACAACACAATACAAAGAAACAAAACAAAAGAAAAACAAAGAAACAATCCATGTGTAAAACACTGCAACTAATACACAATACTTCATCATAAAGCGGATATATACCAGTGAAGAAAATAAATGAAATCCTGCAGCAAGCAATTTTTCATGAGATTCTTGGGTTTGATGCGTAGCATTCTCCCATTTTTTATTCAATCATTTGCAACTTTTCTCGTTTGTAAGGTTTTACGTTTATCAGCGCAGAAAATCCCAACTCGCCCTATATGATGTACAGAACTGCAATAAAATAGTCAGTCTTTTTTTGTCACCATGAGGATATTCATTATTGTTAATATCTATCTATAATTCGTCAAAGGGTACTTCTTTATACTTTAAATCAGAATGCCCTCATTACTCATATCACCCGTCTTTTGGATAGAGTCGATTCAAAGGCTTATAAAACGTTTCGTACTTTTCAGTTCACTTGACCCTTCATCCTTGTGACGTAACGTTGTTGCCTTCTCTCATTCTGTAGATACTACAGCTGTAAGTGCTCGACGAAACTGACCACTCGTGTACCCCCACCTTTACAGAGCCCCCTTTGCACAAGGGGTGCAGCGTCTGCACATGAATTTTGTGTGGATATTTTTTCAACTCCAGGCTTGTACCATGTTGTGCTTCCTTCTTTCCAGTCACCTCTGTTAGGTGGAATTCTCTTCCGTTTTCAGTATTTCCTGGAGAATTTAATCTCCCTCACTTTAAAGCTTGCGTCTGTACTCAATATATATATATTATAGTATGTATATATAATATATATATATATATATATATATATATATATATATATATTATATATATATATATATATATTTATATATATATATATATATTATGTGCGACCGTTTTTTTTTAAATGTTGCTTCCTAAATAAAAACTCTGGTCAAAATGATTTCTGTTGGTAACATTTCATATTGGTTATTTCGAGTTTATTTTCTAAATTACGGTTATACTATATATATATATTATATATATATATATATATCTACTATATATATATTTAATAGTCGTACTATAGCGTAAGTATTATTCTAATAATATATATATCATATATTATATATTAATATACTGTATATATATCTATATATATATATATATATTATATTATATATAATACTTATATATATATATTATATATATATATCAGAGGTGGGCACGATCCGTTACTAACGGGTTACTAACGGAATAGTTTTTTCAGTATACGGAGTACGGACGTCGTTACTTTCTTCTTTACATGTAACGAACACGATTAAGTTTCCGTTTATTTTTTCTCCTTACTTATAGTCCCGTTACATTTTTTGTTCCTTTCTTTGAATGTTCGATAGCCAATTGAACCACCCCGGTCATGATAAAAAATCTTTATAATATATATATATATATATTATAATAGTATATATATATGGATATTTTATGTATAGTATAATATAATATATATTAAGTATATATATATTATATATATATATATTATATATATATATATATAATTATATATATATATATAAGGGGAGATCTGCATAGAATAATGAATAGGGATGGTGCTTTCGTAACTGATGAAACGAATGTGACTAGAGTGTGGTTGGGAACACTTCGATAAATCTGCATGACATTGCGCAGTAAATGAAGGTAGGTGATAGGGAATGTGTGTGGTTTGAGGGTGGAAGAAGGAATAGGTATTTTGGAGTTGAGGTCATTAGTAAGAAAGAGGTATTGGTAAAGCGAGAAAGTTGAAGAAATCGGTAACTCTGCGGTAAGATATTAAAATTACCAGGTGAAAATGATCAAGAAATGGAGGGCGAGATGGTGATTGGATTGGATTTGGAAAGTTGTGCAACAAATATTTATGGAGGGTATCAGTTTTCGAGGATTGAAGAGAGGAGTAAAGTACTTAGATTAAAGTAAAGGCAGATAAGGGTAATTGTAAGAATTATATTGGAATTAGTTTATTGAGTGTAATAGGGAAGATATATGCATGTATTTTGGTCGAAAGAGTGCCGTCGATTTGATTGAAAGGACGGACTGATTGTACTAGAAGCAAGGTGCGTTAGAAGTGGTAGAGGATGTGGTGGATCAAATCTTTACATTGAAACAATGATTGAAGAAAATGAGGGAGAAGAATAAATTGAATTTTAGTTTTTTTTTGGATAAGTTGCAACAGGCGTATGATATGTAATAGGGAAGCTCTATTGAAGGTGTTATATATGGTGTTGGTGTAAGCTTCTTGAATGAAATCAAAAGTATCGTATGTATGTATGTATGTATGTATGTATGTATGTAGTATTGTATGTTTGTATGTATTGTGTTTATGAAATCTAGAAAGTTTTGGAGTAAATGAAGAGGTGATATTGGAATGTTTGTTGGTTGATGGGGCAAGAAGGAATAGGGTATTTTGGAGATGAAGTCCATTAGTAAGGGAGGAGTGAATGGTAGTCGCAAGAAAGTCCGAAGCAATGGTAAATCTGCTAGGTATAGATTGAAATTGACCGGTGAAATGAATCAATAATAGGAGGCGAGATTGTGATGATTGGAGTTTGGAAGTTGTGTAAAAGCTTTTATTGGCGGGTTAATACATTTCGAATGATCTGGAGAAGAGCAGTAAAGATAAGGGTTAATCCGAGATAAGGGTATCTATAAGAAACTTATATGCGGAATTAGTTTATTGAGTGTAGTTTTTAGGGAAGATATATACTGTGTTATTTTTGGTCGAAAGAGTGCGTCGCGTGACGACGGACTGATGTGGAAGAAACAAGGGGCTTAGAAAGGGTAGAAATGTGTTGATCAAATCTTTACATTAAACAAATGATTGAGAAAAATGAGGGAGAAGAAGAAAAATTGGATTTAGTTTTTTTTTGGTATGGATTCGCAACAGGCGTATGAATATGTAATAGGGAAGTCTCTATTGAGGTGTTAGTGATATATGGTGTTTGGTGGTAAGCTTCTGAATGACAATCAAAAGTATGTATGTATGTAATGTATGTATGTATGTATGTATGTATGTTATGTTATGTATGTATGTATGTATGCTATGTACTGGTGGGAACACTTCGAAAATCTGTCATACCATTGGCAGTAATGAAGAGTGATAGTGAATGTGTGTGTGGGTTTAATGGTGCAAGAAGTAATAGGTATTTTGGAGATGAAGGTCATTAGTATGGAGGAGGTAATTGGTAGAGTGAGAAAGTTGAAGATGGTAAATCTGCAGGTAATAGAATGAATTACCGGTGAAATGATCAATAATGGAGGCGAGATGGTGATTGATTGGAAGTTGTGTTTGTGTAACAAAGCTTTATGGAGGGTATAGTTTTAGAATGATTGGAGAAGAGCAGTAAGATAAGGGTAATCGAGATGGGAACTGTAGGAATTTTATGGGAATTAGTTTATTGAGTGAAGTAGTGTAGGGAAGATATATACTGTTATTTTGGTCGAAAGAGTGGTCGAGTGTAACTAAAGGACTGATTGTGAAGAACAAGGTGCGTTAGAAGTGGTAGAAGATGTGTTGTCAATCTTTTACATTGAACAAATGATTGAGAAAATGCAGGGAGAAGAATAAATTGAATTTAGTTTTTTTTGGATATGCAATCGCGCGTATCGATATTGTAATCAGGGAATGCTCTATTGAAGGGTGTTTATTGAGTAACTGTGTGTTGGTCAGTGGTCAATCCTTGAATGCAATCAAAAAGTATGTATGTACAATGTATGGTTATGTATGCTATGTATGTATGATGCTATGTATGTATGTATGCTAATGTTGTATCGTATGTTTATGTCATGGTATGTATGTATGTATGGTGGGAACACTTCGAAAAATTCTGCATAAACATTGGCAGTAATGAGAGGTGATAGTTGAATGTTTGTTTGGTTTGATGGTGCAAGAAGGAATAGGTATTTTGGAGATGAAGTCATTAGTAAGGAGGAGGTAATTGGTATTTGTTTCTTTTTTTTTCTTCCGTGAAAGAAAGCGAAGAAATGGTAAATCTGGCAGGTATAGAATTGAAATTACTGGTGAAATGATCATAAATGGAGGCGAGATTTGTGATTGATTGGATTCTGGAACGTTGTGTACAAGCTTTTATGGAGGGTTAATTTCGAAATGATTGGGAGAAGAGCAAGTAAGATAAGGGTCAATCGAGATAAAGGGTATCTATAAGATTATATGGAATTAAGTTTATTGAGTGTAGTAGGGAAGATATATAATGGTATTTTGGTCGAAAGGTTGCGTCGGTGACTGAAGGGACTGATTGTGAAGAACAAGGTGCGTTAGAAGTGGTAGAAGATGTGTTGATCAAATCTTTACATTGAAACAAATATTGAGAAATGAGGGAGAAGAAGAAATAAAATTTGTGTTTAAATATGAACAGCGCATATGGTAGATGTTGATAGGGAAGCTCTTGGAAGGTGTTATTGACATATGGTGTTGGTGGTAAGCTCCTGAATGAAATCAAAAGTATGTATGACGATAGTGAAGCGTATGTAAAAATAAATGGAGTTGAAAGTGATTGTTTTAAATTAATTGCGGATGGAAGGCAGGGATGTGTTACTGTCTTCTTGGTTTTATGTCATCTTCGTATATGGAATGGGGTTATGAATAGAATTAGAAGGTGAGTGGCAGGAAATGGTGTTAGAAGATGGAGAATGGAAGAGAATGGAGGGTGCCCCACCTATTATCTGCGGATGATTTGGTTTTGTGCTGTGAATCCTGAAGAGAGTTTGGACGAGATTGGTAATACGAAATTTGGCAGGGTAATGTTAAAGAAGATGTTTGAAGGTATATATAGATAAGAGTAAGGTTATGGTTGTGAGTAAGAGCAGTTCTCGATGTGAAAGTTATGCTAGATGGTGAGTGAGCAGCTGGAACAAAGTGGCTCTGAGTTTAAATATTTTAGTATATATTTGGATGAAAATGGGACGGATGATGCAGAGTGTGTAGGAAAGTTGTGAACAGCAGGAAGGTTGCTGGTGCAATTAAATCGTTGGTGGATGTAAAGGGACTAAGTCTTGTAAAGGGTATGTTTTTTAATAATAATGATAATGATGAAAATTTATATACACAAACCAATAAATTACTAAGGTGCCGTAATTAATGTCATAGTCAAAAACTAAAAGTAACGGAGTAAGCGCTTCGTTACTTTTCCTTCAAAAGAAACGGAATAACGATAACGAACTACTTTTTCCCAGTAACGGAGTAACGATACGGAACTACTTTTTGAGTAGATGCCCACCTCTGGTATATATATAATATATATCATATAATATATATATTATATAATAATATATATTATATATATATATATATATATATATATATATATATATATATATATATATTTTATATATATATATATATATATATATAATATATATATATATATATAATATAATTATATATATATAATATTATATATATAATATATATATTATTAATATATAATGAAAAAAACTATCCTAGTTCCTAGTTAAACCAAAATCTGAGCTTAACAAACCACAATGCAATACAACTTTTTTTTTACCTCTCAAAGCTTTCCTCAATCCTTAGGTTTGTATATTTCAAAAAAACATAAACATTCTTTCTTTATTATTTACTATTGTAAATATTACTTTAAAAAGTTATTATGTACAGGATTGGAGTGATCAAGTTCGATAAATGATACTCCTAGGAACCGTGACTATGGATCTTTTCACAAAGTCCCCTGGTACCAGTCTACCTTGCTCCCAGATACCACCTAATATTTACAACCCACCTTTCTTTCCCTTTACCTACACTCTCAACAGTCCAATACCTTTACTTTACTTACAAATTACCAATATTATTAAACATATACAACATCAATATTTACAAAATACGCCAAAGGGCCATTAGAGAATATAAGATCTGAAGGGAAAGAAAAAATACTTGAAAACAAAATAAAAAGATAATTAATCAAAAAAAAAACTTGTGGGCAGACTTAGTATCTTAAGTGGCCAAAAGAACAACTCAGGGATCTTCTTCACACCAACAGGAAGTCAAGCCAAAAGTCACATTCTTAAGTATGAGAAGAAGACCACCTCACAAAACAAAAAACAAAAAAACCAAAAAAACAATCAATATATGTATATATATATATATATATATATATATATATATATATATATATATATATATATATATATATATATTATATATATATATATATTATAAATACTATATTATATAATATATAATATATATATATATATATATATATATATAATTTGATTAGGACATTTTAAGAATACATTTTTAAAGGGCCTCTTCGTCTTGATGATAGCATCTGTTAACTTGAAACAATAAATCTCAAAAGAACGTTTACACATTAAACTTGAAGGAGAGGCGATAAAAAACTGTTAATTAATTTCTTTACATAATTGGACTTGACAGTCGTCAAAGGCAATATTTTAAATAAGAAAAATAAAATATATAACATTATCTTTTGTTTCTGCTATTAAAATTTATTACTTTCGTCATCATCTAATCTTCGCTACTTTATTTCTTAAAAAAAAAAGAAAAAAGAAATTAAATCTTATACAATATGAAACTTTGTGTACCAATTTAATACAATTTACTGTATGTGTTCAGATGACACAAATATGGCTTTAAAATTGAAGTAGTTTTGAATTTGATTATTATTGACTCTATAATTCAAATTATATTGCACTTACTCCCGCTATTTAATATCTTAATGTTTGTGATATTTATGATTAATATTTGTCTGTGATATTTTTGTAAATCCTTGAATTCATTAGAATAAATAATGACTGTAATACGTTAGCAGAAATAATTCATCGCACACAAATTCTACAATTGTCTGCTTAACTCAACAGCAGATGCCGAGGTTGTTTATTTACAATGGTTTCTTTTAGGAATTGCCCAAAATATAAAAATCAACACGAGTAAAGCCAAAGTGAAGAGGAAATACAAATTACTTTTGAAATTGCGTTCTATTCAAGAGAGTCTTAAAACAATTGGACAGAACAGTGAAAAGCCAAACGAAAACACATCTTGCTGAACGTTTTCTTTCTAAAATTTCTCAGTCTTTTCACTATTCACTAAATAAATAAATAAAAAATTCCCCGAGAAGTTTTTTTTTGTATTTTTATATAAAAAATCAATAGCCACGTTACACTTGTGCTTGCACCACGCTTAATAAATAATTTATTATTACGTTAAAATACTTTTGAAGTGTAAC
>JABUQX010027949.1:0-17500 GCA_015478945.1 Trachelipus rathkii
AAGAGAGTGACCTTGGCATGTCCTTCAACTCGTAATCAATTCTGCTCCCCCTCATTTTTCTAGAATTGCGTCTCGTGCTTAATCTTTCCGATTCTATTCTCGCATGATCTGGATAGAATTTTCGATTGGGGTCGTCTCAACCTTGTTGAAATCAATTCTAAAAACTCACTCTAACATAATCTCGCCTCTGCTCTGGGGTAGGAAGACATCTTCTAACTTTCCTATCTCTTTCTGTTGACGGTTCTCTCGTCCTCCTGTTGACAATATAAGGTCATTTCTTGTGTGGGTGGGGCTTGTTTAACATATTAATCAATTAAAGAATGTGTTGGGTGTAGATGCGCTGGTGCCATTCTACTTTAGACGGTAGTTGGCTTGTATTGGGTGTGTTTTTGAAGAAAGCGTGGGAGTTTCGTGTGGGTTAGGTGGACTGTGCGAGCGTTTTTTTTATCCGTTCTTGTCTTCACGTTATGTGGCCTTAGCCGATTGACAAGGGTCTCACCGCCCTTGTATGGAGTACTGTTCTCATATATGGGGGGGCTCTGGTTTCACGTCCAGCTTTTGGACATGGGTCGTAGTCAAAAGCAAAGGCTTATAAACTGTTCTGTACTTTCCAATTCACTCGACCCTCTATCTTTATGGCACGATGTTGGTACTTTATCTCTTTTCTATAGGTACCGCAGTGGCAGGTGTTCGGGGGAACTTACCACTCGCGTACCACCACCTTTACGACGCCCTCGTAGCACAAGGGGTGCTGTGTCTGCGCACGAGTTTTCTGTAGTATTGTAACTTCAGGCTAGTTCGCTGCGGTGCTTCCTTCTTTACAGCCTGCCACCTCTGTTCTGTGGAATCTCTTCCATCTCCTGTGTTTCCTGCTGAATTTAATCTCCCTCACTTTAAAGCCTGCGTCTGTGTTCATCTGCGTAATTTGCGTTAGCGGATGAAATTTTGGCATGCACACCCCCTCCCTGAATAGGGCTCTGCCCGTGAGTGGTGGTGACAACTGTAAAAAAAAAAAAGCCTATTGCTATTAGTTATATTGGTTTTAAAAATGCAAGTATTAGGTTTGATAGTATTTTCTTAATATGAATTACATGTTTTGGTGGCTGGGATGGGAGAGCTTTTGATAGACTTAAGAGGTTTTTACTGTTTCTGATTTTCGTATATTCTTATTGGCAGTTGATAACTATTGTTTGGTTTGCGGTCATTGTTGTTATAGTATTATCACAGCTTAGCAAGGAAAATAAATTATGTCGATGAAGATTAGCACCTCTGATAATATCATTCTAACAGCACATCTCTAATTAGTTAGGAAAAGTGGGAATAATTCAATGTCCAACGAAATTATGTATTATCTAAGAAAAACAGAAACTATTAGATCATAATTATTGAGAAGTGATAAATACCTTAATTTTAAAAGGTAATATAATGCATGGCTAACTTTGCAATTTTGTATGCACTGTGCTTCGAAATCATCTTTGGAGTTAGAAATTATTTAATTAAAGCCGTCATCGTTTTCGTCACTTGTGCTTACTGTCGATAAGAAATGCTAACCCGGTTTTTAGCACGAATTTTGTACATAAACGAACGTTTATTTACAAATATTTTGATCAGCTGTTATGATGGAGCACGTGGTTTTGGAATAAAGAGAAATGAAAAGAAATAACAAATGGTTTATATTACAAATAATTAATTGATCAACTATTGTGATGGAGTTTATCGATTTGGAAGAAATTAGATTTAAAGCTAATTTTATGAATGAAACATTCATCAAATCAAACGGACCTAAACGCCGCCATCTTGTTTGTTTACATTTTTTCATAAGCACTGTCCTAAATTCGGAAAGCACGGGAAAGAGCAACCTTACAGAATTTAGGAAATTTCTTACATTTGGTAAGCATTTTCCTAAATTTGTGCTAAATTTGACAAAAACGAAAACAAACTTTAGTATTTCTTACGTTTCATAAGCACAAATGCAAAAACGAAAATGGTATACCGGGTAAACTTTGATAGCCATTTTCGATTTTGCATTTGTGTAAATATTTTTACTATGTTTGTGCTTACGAAACGTAAGAAATGCTAAAGTTTGCGTTCGTTTTTGTCAAATTTAGGAAAATGCTCATCAAACGTAAGGAATTTCCTAAATTCTGTAAGGTTGCTATTTCCCATGCTTGCCGAATTTAGGAAAGTGCTTATGAAAAAATGTTAACAAACAAAATGGCGGCGTAGTAGTTTCGTTTGATTTGATGAATGTTTCATTTATAAAATTAGCTTTAAATCTAATTTCTTCCAAATCGATAAATTTACTCCATCAAAATAGTTGATCAATTATTTGTAACATAAATCATTTGTTTTTTTTATTGCTGTTTATTCCAAAACCACGTGCTTCATCACAACAGGTGATCAAAATATTTATAAACAAACTTTCGTTTATGTATAAAATTCGTGCTAAAACTGGGTTAGCATTTCTTATCGAGCGTAAGCACAAGTGACAAAAACGATAACTGCTATATATAATCTATATAAATATTTGAAAATTTATAAAGCCGTTATCGTTTTTGTCACTTGTGCTTAGGCTCGATAAGAAATGCTAACCCAGTTTTAGCACGAATTTTATACATAAACGAAAGTTTGTTTACAAATATTTTGAATCAGTTATTGTAATGGACCACATGGTTTTGGAATAAAGAAAAATAAAAAAATAACAAATGTTTTATATTACAAATAATTGATCAACTATTGTCATGGAGTTTATCGATTTGGAAGAAATTAGATTTAAAGCTAATTTTATGAATGAAACATTCATCAAATCAAACGGACCTATACACCGTCATCTTGCTTGTTTACATTTTTTCCAAAAGCGCTGTCCAAAAATCGGAAACCACGGGAAAGAGCAACCTTACGGAATTTAAGAAATTCCTTACGTTTGGTGAGCATTTTCCTAAATTTTTTCTAAATTTGATAAAAACGAACGCAAACTTTAGCATTTCTTACGTTTCGTAAGCACAAATGCAAAAACGAAAATGGTCTAAAATCAGGTCTACAGTGCGCAGTTGCGCAAGCAAAGGAGGATGAGGGTCTTGAGGGATTACCACCCCAGAAATTTTTTTTAAAAAATCAAAATTTACAAATAAAAGGAAAATTCACCATTCTCCGAAAAAAAGCGTCCTCCCTCCCTCCCCCCGAAAAAAAATTCCTGTGCACGCCAGTTGTGGTGCGACTAGTCGCTAGTGTCTTGTTTATATTAATGGATTATAAAATACCAATTAAACTTTTATTGATATAAAAAATATTTATCCTCAACGTTTATCGAATTTCAATTTTCAATATAAGTTTCTTGTATTGCTAAGCCAGCCGCTATAACGAACTAGCATTTTGGTGCTACTTGAAATTAACATGCATTTATTTTAAATGAAAAAAAAAAAAAAACTATGTGATTTTTATTGCTTAACAGTTAACACTGTCCTCTTTTTCAAAAGATAACTACACAGTCTACACTCGAGCAACTACTGTGTAATGACAACTGGCAGCTATGGTATGCTTCGGCCGTGGTCTTCGCTATTAGGCCCTTTGTAGGCCTAAAAGTTATGTAAATTTATTAGTTTCCTTTTCCAATAATAAAATGGAAAATGTCGGCTTTAGATTTGTTAATTGATTTAGATTTCTAGTTCAATCTCTGACAATGTTTTAAAGAGTTGAGTATGGAAACATGGGAAAATGTTGATTGATGCAAGGCATTAACCAATACCAAACGAGGGCAGCACAAATGCTGTGGGTTTCGCTTAATATCCGCAAAAGAGACAAGCTTCAAATTTAAAAAGAGTGAGTTTTTAAATCATTATGTTAATGTTTAGTTTCAATTTTATTTTTAGTTTCTTCATTAAGGGGAAGCTAGGGAAAAGCTTAAACCCACGTTTGAAATTAATAATTACTGATAATTTTTTTGCGGTATATCGGTTAACCTTGTATTAAACGCCTAGAACTCAAAATGTATCGTCTAATCACAAAAATTTTTTTTGTTTACTTTTAACTTTGCAAATTCATTCCTATCAAAACTATAGATTTGAAATGTTTAAACTTACTTAAAACATAATGTAGATCAGTAAAAACATTAGCATATACATAGCCTAATATAAATTCCCTTATTAGAAAATATGAATGTTACTGTTTATTTGATTACATGAGACAAAATATAGTGAAATAAATTAAATATAGAGTATTGAAGTGCCAGACATCATTTTTGTTTAATAAATATACCCAAAAAAGAAATAAAATCTTTATTATGAAAAATTTATTTTAATTATTTATCAAGGTAATAGTAGTGCAGAGGGGCTTTACCCCCGATTTTTATAAAAATTACAGGATATCAAAAAATAATAATAATGAAGAATAAAAAAAAACGTGACAGTTTCTTTAGGAAAAAAAGTTATAGCCTCTCAAAGTTGTTAAAACTCCCATAGGATTTTCGTATTAAATTTTTGGTAATTGTTACCCAGAGGGTTGTCACCCCCGATTTTTATGAAAATCGCAGGATATACTCTAAAAAAATAATAATGAAGAATAGTGAAAACGAAAATCGTCGCTCTCTTTAGCAAAAAAAGTTACAGCCTCTCAAAGTTGTTAAAAATCCCATAGACTTTTCAATATTGATCGATCCAGGTTAGGTCTCATTTCAGGCCCTCTAAGTCAGGTTATGATAAGTTTTGTTAGGTATACACAGAGAAAATCTATGTAGAATTAACAAATCTTATAACCTGAACTAGGATGGCCCTAAAACGAGCACGAGGCCCACTAATTTTTATTATAAGAAAGTCTATGGGAAAATTTTTAACTTTCAGAGGCTGTAACTTTTTTTTCTAAAGAGACTGCCGATTTTCGTTTTCACTGTTCTTCATTATTATTTTTTTAGAGTATATCCTGTGGATTTTCAAAAAAAAAAAAAATTTTTTTTTTTTTTTTTAATAACAAATCCTATGGGGTTTTTTACAACTTTTGAGAGGCTGTTAACTTTTTTTCCTAAGGGGAGCGACGATTTTCGTTTCACTATTCTTTATTATTATTTTTTTAGAGTATGTCCTGTGATTTTCATAAAAATCGGGGGTGACAACCCTCTGGGTAACAATTACCAAATTTTTTTTTTTTTTTAATTACACGAATATGCTCTTAAAAAATAATAATGAAGCATAAAAAATCAAAAATGATTTAAGTCTAGAAAAAAAGTTACAGCCTCTCAAAAGATTAAAATTATCTCAGGCTATAAGGCTTTCTTATGTAAAAAACATTAGTGGGGCCTCATGCTCGTTTTAGGGCCATCCTAGTTCAGGTTATGATTAAGTTTTGTTAAGTATATTTAGAACCTGTATACTATCTAATATATATTTTCGATAAAGCAAATATATTATATATATAATATATATATATATAATATATATATATATATATAATATATATATATATATATATATATATTATATATATATATATACCGTAATACGGGGTAATTCGGTCCATGTGGGGGCAATTCGGACCATGTGGGGCATTTCGGTCCAGTTGGCTCAAAATAGCCTATACGATGTAAAATCATATTCTTTAACGATGTAAAATAATGTGGTTTTATGTCATAGGTATTAATTTTTTATGAAACCTTAATTTAAGTCCATTAATATTTGTCATTTTTTTTTCGGATTCTGAACACAATATAACCGGGTAAATTTTAATCTTAATTGCTAATAAGCATACCGGTCAAAATAATTGTACTACATTATTGGTACTAAGATATATACTTAAAAATAGTTCATAACTAATGCAATCGTTGGAGTCATTCAGGCAAGAAAACAAACATGTTTTTTTTAACAATGTAACATGGGCAATTCGGTCCAGGTTAAAATTTTGCGTGGGGCAATTCGGTCACATTGAAATCTTCATTAAATTAAATTTTTTTAATACTCTTTTACAAAAAGATATATGCAAAAATAAAAAATGTTTTAAATAATTTTTACACTTTTATAGCAAGATGGTAGGTAAATTTTTTCCACATAGGCCTAATTAACTGTACAATTTTTTTCAGCAAGATGGTTCACACCTACGCAAAAGTAACAAGGCAGGGATACAAAGGGATACTTTGCTTGATGATTTGCCAGAACGCCTTAAGCAGTTTTCGTTCTTGCATTGGTTCTAACGAAACGTAATATGCCTAAAATGCTCGAGTTTGCGTTCCTTTTTGTCAAACAGCGTTTGCGTTCGTGTTTTGTCAAACACGCAAAATCGTAAAAAGAAAACGATCACGCAAACGTAAAGAATTTCTTATTCTGTGTATATAAATAAAAAAGAATTGCAACCTTACAGAATTTTTTACATTACAGTTTTCGTTTTTTGTCAAACAGCGCAAATCGTAAAAAAAATGCTCACCAACGTAAAGAATTTCCTTAATTCTGTGTAATATAGAATCAAAAGAATTAAGGAAAATCCTTACAGTTTGGTGAGCATTTTTACGATTTTTGCGTTTGACAAAACGAACGCAAACTCGATGCTCAATCCTTCAACCCAATTTCTTAAATTAATATTGTAATACCATATGTTTAAAAAGAGACCTAAAACGCTTGAGCTTGGCGTTCATTTTTGTCAAACAGCATTTGCGTTCCATTTTTGTCAAACATCGCAAATCGTAAAAAGAACGCTCACCAAACGTAAAAGAATTTCCTTATGTCGTATATACAGAATAAAAAAAGAATAGCAACCTTACAAAATTAAGGAAATTCCTTAAGTTAGGCGAGCCCTTTTTTTACGATTTGCTAAGTTTGACAAAAAACGAACATTTTATTACGTTTTTTTATTATTTATTTTTCAAACCCAATTTCTTAAATAATATTGTAATACCATTGTTTAAAAATGAAAACTGACTTATCATAGTTTATTAAATAAAACACTTTAATGAGGATTCTTAGGCTATGTGAATTGAAGTGGAGCCGAATTGGCCCCCGCCCCCAAATCGGTGGGGCAATTCGGTCCACGTTACTTATCGCCTTCTAACATTAATCCTATATTATATATACCAATACAATTATACTAATTCTACTCCCAAAGGATAACATTAACATATAAAAAAAAAAATTTTCGAAAAAAAAAAAAATTAAAGTCTCCATAAATGCTCCTTAGCATTTTGAGTACCCCTGATTTTGGACCGAATTGCCCCGTTTTACGGTATATAGTAAATGTCTAGAACGTGTGTCACACTACGAAAACGATACTAATCATTTTGGAAAATATATGAATCATTTTGGAAAAAAAAAAGTAAAAAGAATTGATATATATATTTTTTTTCACTTCACACTAAGGGAACCAAAATTATTATGCTATGGTATTTATTTCCTTTTAAATTTGACGATATGTAACTAAAGTTTGTAAAGCATAAATATGAATGTAGGTGCCATAACAGAAATAGTTTCAGCGATGATATTTTTATTAGCATTTTTACAAGTTAATCATTTTTTTGATAGAAAATTTGTGAAATTTTTAAGAATAAATGTAGAATATTCAAGATAAAGGAAAAATTCTTCTTTAGGTGTTCGTCAAGAAATTGCAATAAATTCTACACGGTTTCGCCTGCGAATTTTTGGCTACATAACGCAAAACTGTCATACAAAAATGTACTTTTTTTTTTTTACATTGTTAATGAATGTACTTTAACTCAAATAAAGAGCATTCTTAATTTAAGTCAACAAACATGTGTAGACTGGTTAAGTTTTTGTCGAGAGATTTGCATTTTAGAATGCATGCAATTTAAAAAGAATAATTTTACTTCCCTTTACACTTTGGTATTACTTTAACTAAAGGAATACCATAGGGTAAACCGCAAAGATGGCAGGAGTCGGGGTTTCGTCCCCCCCTCTGTCCCCCGTCGGCTCGAGCCCCCTAAATGGGGAAAATAAATTTTTTTTTAAATATTTCCGACGAATAAATGCAAAAAAATAAAAAAAATTAAAACCCTTCCTTAAAATTTTTCGCTGATTCCAAATATATAATTTGTTTTACTGTAGGTGCTGCCGTTCTCTAGTTAAAAATGATGTCAGCTTTAGAAACTGACCATATATATTATATACATATACTAAATATATATATATATATAATTAATATATATATATATATATATATATATATATATATATATATATATATATATATATATATATATATATATATATATATGTAAAACACATTTTTAAAAAAATTAATTCTTTTTTTTTCGTGTTTTTATTTTACAAAAAAAAAAAAAAGGTAAAAAATTACATTTTCATCAAAATATTAGTTCATTACTAACTTTTACCTAAGAAATACCATTTCAAACAAACTATATATATTATATATATATAATTATATTATATAATATATATACTATTATATATATATACTAATATATATATATATAATATATATATATTATAGTAATATAATTTTTGAGAAATATATAAAGTTATCAGTAGTCAAGGGTATAGGGGCTCTACCCCTCCCAGATAAATATCTATCTGCCATACATTTAAAAATAATTGAATTATTTAATATTTCAATATTCAATATATCAATGTCATGACCATAAATGTATCATTAATGTATATGGCCTAACTCGTTAAATGGGATAGAGATACATACCACTTTTTATGACAAATTATTTATTTTTTAAAAACTTTCATTATACAAAAATGATATTTCACAATTTTTTTTAAGGTGTTTTTAAGCCTTTTTTGCTATATTTTGTCTTTCTGGTTTTAATAGAGATTGATTAAAAAGTATTCCACCAGTACCCGGCAGCTCAGTGGAAGAGCACTTGAAAGTAAGAGATAAAAATAAAGCAAGAGACTCAGATTCAAAACTATTTAGGTGTAAGAATATGAGCTATTCTCTCCTTGGGCTCAACTTCGTCTTACTCAGACATGAAAATGAGTATACCCCATCCTTGAATAGGGTTCTGGCCAAGAGTTGTACTATTAACTGTAAAAAAAATATAAATAATTAAATTACAATACAGGTTTCAATACTATTTTTATTATATTATTTGATGATAGTAATTTTTTATTGATGTCGATACTGATAGTTATGGGATTTGTTTAATAACACTACCTAGTCCTGATACTAAAAAAAATTATTAATGATGATACTGGACTTTTTCCCTAATATATATATATATATATATATATATATATATATTATAGTATATATATATATATATATATAATATATTATATATATAATATATATATATATATATTATATATATAATATTAAAAAAAAAGACTCCTAGATTTATTAAAATATAAATTATTTGATTATCTTAAAAAAAAAAATTAAAATAATTAAAATTTTAATTACAAACTCATATTTATGAAATAAATGGTAATCTTTTTATATATCCTCCAGGAAGTAATTCTACCTCTTTAGTTTTAATCTCAAAATTCCTGTTTGTACTCATAGTTATTAAACTGTAGATGGATATTAACGATTAAAATAGGAAAATTAATATGTAATACAAGTCCAAAAAAATAATTTCCCCTCACCCCCCTCCTAGTTTAATAATATATATATATATATATATATATATATATATATATATATATAATAGTTATATATTATATATAATATATATATATATAATATATATATATATATGAGTATATATATTATAGTATATTATATAATATATATAGTATATTTATATATATATAGTAGTATTATATATATATATATATATATATTATATATGGTTTCTAGTCTGTTAAGAAAGAAAAGGGCTTACAACCTTTAAGTGAAAGAACAAGAAGAAATTTCTGGAAGCAAACTCTGAATTGGTTAAACAGTTTTATAAAAGGTAATTTACAGGTTTGAATCTAGTATTTACTGTTTAAAATATTTTCTTGTCAGTATTTTTTTTTGTGCTTACAGAATTATTAGTTACTTTTAATTTGTATTTTTTTTGCTTAACACTATACTATATATATATATATATATATATATATATATATAATATAATTATATTATATATATATATATATATATATATATATATATATATTAGTATATTTATATAAATATTATATGATTATATATATACACCAGTATATTGGGTATTTGGGGTATAGGATACATCCCATGACACCCCAATGGTTTGCCCCTTTGCACTCATATCCACATTCTTCTTACACTGGAGTAGACCCACTGTTATCCACACATACCATGGAACATTACTGTTACAAACAACAATTTTTGTTTTATATATCCCTGTGTAAGGGGGGGGGGAGAAGGAATTCCCACAGTGTACATTCTGCATGTCTTAGGAGATGACTAAAAGGACAGTGGTGGTTTGGTTGGCAACCTGCTACCACTTACCTCTTTTGCTATGAATGCTTATGCATGCAAGAGGAATAAATGATATGAGAAAAGGAGAGAGGTGATGGATGCATTTAGAAAGGGTAAATTTGATTTCCTTTCTGTGAGTGTAAAAAAGATTAAAGGAAGCGATGAAGACGAGTGGTGTATGATGAAATGTATGTGTGCTGGAGTTGGGAGAGAAGGAGTTTCTATTCTAATGAGCGACTTGTGGTCCAGAGCTATGGTGGATTTTGCTTATGAGAGTACTAGAATACTAATGATTAAATTTAAGTTTGAGAAGGGAAAGGTATTGTGTGGTTGTACATATAGTTCATCTGAGGGTGACATTGAGGAAAGTGTGACTTTCTGGGATAATCTGAATGATTTTTTTAGACCGAGTAAATAGGAGATTCGGATTGATTGTTGGGTGACTTGAATGGTTCGATAGGTGATGGTAAAAGGGATGGTATTGGAGATACCTTGAGGGTTGCAGGAGAAATGGTAGGAAGGTGATTTGTTTTTGTGAGGAGAGAGGTGTTTGTGTAAGTAATGCAATTATTCAAGCACAAGAGTATTCATAAGTAACCTAGAGTTGATATAGGTAGAGATGGTATCAATGTGAAAAGTATGATTGAGTTTTTGTTGGTGAAGGAGATGATGTTGTTGTATGTAATGGATGTTAAATCACTGAGGGGTTTGGGAATGGGAATATCAGATCATTATGTTGTTTTATGCAAGATTAAGTTAGTGGGTGGGGAGGAAGGAAAGGAAGGAGTGGGTAAAATTAAGAGTGAGAAGTTAAGTGAACAAGGTTATAAGGAAAAGTATGTGAGAGCATTTGCAAATAAATCAATTGAAGGTGAACAAGATGAAACTAAACAAATATGGAGGAAATGAAGAAAGCTATTGTTAATAGTGCAAGAGAAGTATGTGGATGTTCCAAAGTAGGAAGTAAGAAGAATGTCAATAGTGAGTGGTGGAATGAAGAGGTGATGCAAGCGATTAAAAGTTAAAAAAAAAAAAAGAGGCGTGGTTGAATATGCTAAAAGCCAGTGATGAGGTATCAAAAGAAAGGTGTATGGGAATATGTAAGGATGAAAAAAAAGAAGACTAAAATTTGTGTAAGTAGGAGGAAAAAAAAAGAGGTAAATGAACAGTTTGGAAGGATGATGAATTGGGACTTACAAAGGAATAGGAAGCTCTTCTGGAGGAAGCATGAAAGGTTAGGAAAGAAATTAAAGGAGAATCTTTATAGAATAATGATGGATACTTTCAATTAACTGATGAATTGATGTGAGGAGAGTGTGAAGGAATCATTTCAAAAATTTGCATAACATTGTCAGAGATGAAGAGGTGATAGTGAATGTGTGTGGGTTTGATGGTGTAAGAAGAAATAGATATTTGAGAATAGGGTTACTAGTATGCTGGAGGTAATAAGAAGAGTGAGAAGTAGTTAAAGAAATGTTAAATCCAACAGGTATTTTGGATGAATTTACTAGTGAAATGATCAACTTGAGAATGGAGGGGGATTGTGATTGACTAAATATGAAAGTACCACACACAGATAACCACAAGTGAGGGTCGTTTGCAGTCTGTAAACCTAGGGTAGATATTTTTTTTACTGCAATGGGCTCTCACTTAAAGGGTGAATAGTGGATGGTAAGTAGAGGGAAAGAGTTTTTTCCTTCTGACTTGTGTCCCATGTTCTGTTACTAATCTTTTCTGTTGGTGTTTTGTTGCACACCTCACCTCCTCACTCCTGGGAAAGGAGGAGGATAAGAATATTTATATATATATATATATATATATATATAATATATATATATATATATTATATATATTATATATATATATATATATATATAATATATAATAATATACACCTATAGATATATATTTATATAATATATATATTATATATAATATATATTATATATATTATATATATATATATATAATATATAATATAATATATATTATATATTATATATATATATATATATATATATATATATATATATATATATAAACTAATTTTTAATTTCAAATTATTTAAAAGAGAAGAGGCAAGAAATTGTTTAAATCGTCTCATTGAATGAGAAAAATTCACCACATATACTAGAAGAAAAATGCCAAAAATTAGCTCAGGTAGGAATTTTTCATTTTCCTTAAGAGTTTATATGTAGTGCTTTTACAGATTTATTTTATCCTTTTTACTTCATAGTGCATTATGTTGTTACTTACTGTCGTCAGTTGTTTAATTTCGCTACAAGTACCCCTGGGGTTTAACAAAGGAAGAAAATTATATTGTAAATAAAAAATAAAAAAAAACAATCTCTTTTCATGTATATTTTATATATATTATATATATTATATCTACATATATATATATATATATATTAGTATATTATATATATATATATATATATTATATATATATATATATATATATATATATATATATATATATCTTTTATATATTATATTTATTATATATATAATATATATATATATATATATCTTATTCATAATATTTTTAGAATATAGAAGGTTGAAATGTTTTGAATCCCTGTTAAGTTTTTAGGTATATACTAAAAATGAGTGATTAATTCAAGCAGAATATAAAGATACTTGAGATAATTTTGAATGATTTTGCATTTTACAATTCTGGAACTCCAAAAACATTTTTATCCCCGCCCAAAAAAAAATTCCTTATTGTTTACACTGGTGCTGGAATATCCACTGCGGCTTCCATTCCCGATTACAGAGGACCAAATGGAATTTGGACTAGACTTCAAAAAGGGAAAGACATTGGGTAATATATTGCCTTTTAACATATTTTTTAAAGGATTTCTACTATTAAATAATTTCATAAAATTGCAAAATATATTTTATTTTAATTATTATTCATATAGCTACCATTAATAACTAATAATAATTAGCAACAAATTAAATCGGGTTAAAAATACAATCAATTTGTTTTTTTCTATCTATTTAAAATAAAGTACCTATAAGGTGTTATAGACTAAGCAGTTGCTAATGAAGTATATGATTGATTTTGCATTTAGAAAGTTTTAATAAAATGTGATTAAATTTAAATACCTAGTTATTTTATAATTTTTCAGTAGTGGTAGGTTTTGTTTAATTTAATATTTTTTATCTATTTTTAATTTCTTTTTTTTATTTTTAAAGTTTATACCTCAGTCATTACCCTTTTCAAGGAGGGAAACTTGTCTAGGTAATTGATACCTAGGATCCGGACGAGATCGAACCCTTGCCCTATACCTGGCGACTCAGTAGCGTTAACGTTAAGCCACAGTAAACAAATAGAAAATTTACTGTAAATAAAGAAAACATTTATATAAACTGCATTTTGATTTTTTTTTTCTTTTTAAGTAATGATTTAATTAATTACAGTCATCATGACCTTACTACAGCAGAGCCGACTTTCACGCATATGGCTCTCGCGCATCTTCATAGTAAAGGGGTTGTACGGCATGTAGTGTCTCAGAATTGTGATGGTCTACACCTTCGATCTGGGCTTCCTAAAACTTCAATTTCGGAAGTGCATGGAAATATGTACATTGAGGTTAGTAATAGAGGGAGCTTCAATTGTTATTGTTTTATTAAATATATATTTTTTTTTATATATATTTTTATTGTAAAAAAAAATTCTTTAAAATAATTTTGATTTTAGTATATTTTAAAGCTTATTATTATCGATAAATCCCACTGAGATTCATTAAGTATTTTCAACTTTACAAATTTTCATTAATAATGATTGTTAGGATCTATGCTAAGTGTTTTGATTATAAACAATACGGGTAGAAGAGTTGTTTTTTTTTTGCCAACCATTAGTAACATCTTTTACCTATTTATTAATTTTTAGGTTAATAAATTGGTCTAACATGACAATAGAATTTTTTATATATATATATATATATATATATATAATATATATATATATATATATATATATATATTATAATAATATATATATATATATATATATATATATAATAATATAATATATATATATATATATATATATATATATAACTCTATAATCTATCTACTAACAATAATATCTATAAATCTAAACACAATTAAATTTATAAGGTTAAAATATGTAATATATATATATAATAATATATATATATATAATAATATATATATATATATATATATATATATATATATATATAATATATATAAATATATATATAATATATATATATATATATAATAATTATATATAATATATATATATATATATATATATATATATATATATATATATATATATATATATATATATATATTTTATTTTTTTTTTTAACCCTGAGAATGCTATTATATTCCCTAAATATTTTTTCCCTCAAATACCCCATTTAGGTGTGTAAACATTGTGTACCTGCCAGAGAGTATGTAAGGACAATCGATGTCACTGAGAAAACATCAACTTTCAAACATACTACTGGGAGAAGATGCTATAGGTAAAGTTTTATATATATTATCATCACCCACCTTCTCTCCCCAAGACTGGGGGTAAGGTGTGCAACATGCACCGGAAACAGAAAAGTAGTAGAAGAATATGACGCAAGTCGAAAAGAAAGCTCAGCCTTAGTGAGAACTTGTCGCAGTCAGAAAATTCACTCTAGAGCTTCACGTGACCGCGACGGACCCTCACTGTTGCATCTCGTCAATGTAGGGTTCATCCCTTGGCCCAGGTGGGCCACAACCATACCCCCTCTTAAAACCCCGCCATTCACTCCTATTATGCACATTTCTTCTCGCCTCTTCCAAACTCACATTTCTCTCCTCTAGGCATTCATTTACTGACTCAATCCACTTTTTCTTCGGCCTCCCAGCCGGTCGACTCCCACCTCACTCGTCACTATACATCAGCTTAACCAACCGCCGACTATCATCCATCCTTCCACATGACCAAACCATCTCGACGTATTTTCATTTATTCTCTCATTTACCCCTTTCTTCACAAAACACTACTCTCTAATACGTTCATTCCTCATTTTACCAATTCTTCTCACCCTAACACGCTCCTAAGGTTGTCCATCTGAACACTTTGTACTTTAGATCTATACCTCTTATTCCAGACCAAAGTCTCACTACTATACATTAACACGGTAGCAAAATACCCTCACTTAAAACCCTAGCGCACTCAAGACTTAGTCCCTTTACATCCACCAACGATTTAATTGCACCAGCCACCTTCCTGCCATTCACAACTTTCCTACCACACTCTGCATCATCAGTTCCCTTTTCATCCAACATATATCCTAAATATTTAAACTCGGACACTTGTTCCAGCTGCTCACCATCTAACAACTTCACACCGAGGACTCTTCTCACTCACAACCATAACCTTACTCTTATCTACGTTTACTTTGAAACCACTCATTTTACACACCCTGCAAATCTCTAGAATCTCTCAAACTCTCTTTAGATTCGCCACACAAAACCAATCATCCGCATATAATAGATAGGGCACCCTCCACTCTCTTCCATTCTCTATCATTCTAGCACCATTTCCTGCCACCCCCACCTCCCCCATCCATATACAAATTGAATAACGGAGGAGACATAACACATCCCTGTCTCACTTCTCTATTAATATTAAACCAATCACTTTCGACTTCATTCTTACACACGCTTCACTATCGTCATACATACTTTTGATTCCATTCAGAAGTTTACCACCAACACCATATATCACTAACACATGCCATAGAGCTTCCCTATTAATCCTATCATGCGCCTGTAGCAAATCCACAAAACCTAAATACAATTTATTCTTCTCTCATTTTCTCAATCATTTGTTTCAATGTAAAGATTTGATTCACATATCCTCTACAACTTCTAAACGCGCCGTGTTCTTCACCATTCAGTATTTCAATCACTCGAAGCACTCTTTTGATCAAAATACCAGCATATATCTTCCCTACAACAGTCAATAAACTAATTCCCCTATAATTCCTACAGTTACCCTTATCCCCCTTACCCTTATATATAAGGGTACTATTACTTGTCTCCTCAAAAATCTTCGGAATTATACCCTCCATAAATGCTTTGTTACACATCTTCCAAATCCAATCAATCATCATCTCGCCTCCGTTCTTGATCATTTCACCAGTAATTTCATCTACACCTGCAGATTTACCATTCTTCAACTTTCTCACTTTACCCATTACCTTCTCCTTACTAATGACCTCATCCCCAAAATACCTATTCCTTCTTGCACCTCAAACCCACACATATTCGCTATCACCTCTTCATTACTGCTAATGGTATGCAGATTTTCGAAGTGTTCCCCCCACACTCCCCCCATCAGTTACCAAAGCACCATCCCTATTCATTATTCCAAGCAGATTCCCCTTATTCTCATTCTTAATCTTTCGTACTTCTTCAGAAGAAGCACTATTCTGTAAGTAACCATTCTTCCCCCTTCCAAACTGTTCATTTACCTCTTTTTTTCCTCCTACGTATGCATCTTTTAGTATTCCTTTTTCCTCCTTATATAATTCCAAATATCTTTCTTTTGAAACCTCATCATTGGCTTTTAGTACATTCAGAAGAAGAAGAAGAAGTGAAGTAATAAGACCATTCTTACTTTCTACTTTAGCACATCCACATACTTCTTTTGCACTACTGACAACCGCTTCCTTCATTTGCTTTCAGATTTGTTCAGTTTCAACTTGTTCACATTCAACTGATTTACTTGCAAGCGCCCTTAAATACTTATCCTTATTACCTTGTTCACTTAACTTCTCTTTCTTAATTTTACCCACTTCCTTAATTATCACCTTCCTCTCCATTCAAGCCCACTAACTTAATTTTACATAAAACAACATAATGGTCCGATAATCCCATTCCTAACCCCCTCACTGATTTAACATCCAACACATATTTCAACATCTCCTCTTTCACCAAAACAAAATCAATGATATTTTCCACTTCGATACCATCTCTACCTACACCAACTCTAGCATTCTTATGAATACTCTTGTGTTTAAAGAAAGTATTACTTATACACATACCTCTCTCCTCATAGAAATTAATTACCTTCCTACTATTCTCATTTTCACCCAACACCCCAAAGCCACCTGTTATACCATCCCTTTTT
>JABUQX010027949.1:22500-46151 GCA_015478945.1 Trachelipus rathkii
GGTGTGAAGAAAGGGGTAAATGAGAGAATAAATGAAAGTACGTTGAGATGGTTTGGTCATGTGGAAAGGATGAATGACAGTCGGTTGGTTAAGCGGATGTATAGTGGTGAGTGTGTTGGGAATCGACGAGCTGGGTGACCGAAGAAAAAGTAGATTGAGTCAGTAAAGGAATGCTAGGAGGAGAGAAATGTGAGTTGCAGAGGCGAGAATAAAGGTTCATAATAGGGTGAATGGCGTGGTTTGTAAGGGGAGTGGTTGTGGCCCTGGGCCAGGGGATGAACCCTACACTTGACGATATGCCATAGTGAGGGTCCATCGCGGTCCCGTGAAGCTCTAGGGTGGATTTTCTGACTGCGACGAGTTCTCACAAATAGGTATAGAGGGGGCGGTAAGGCTGGGCTTTCTTTTCGACTTGTGTCATATTCTTCTACTACTACTCTTTTCCGATGCATGTCACGCACCTTACCCCCAGTCTTGGGGAAAAAAAGGAAGATATATATATATATATATATATATATATATATATATATATATATATATATATATATATATATATATATATATATATATATATATATAAGTAAGCAAGGAATTGATATTTATGTATATATATATATTATATATATATGTATATATAATTTTTCTTTCTTTCTTTATCTACCTTCTATTTTCCCAAGAAGGAAGCGTAACGTGAGTGAGGGTATCCGGAAAAAAAGCAGTAAGAAGAAAATGACAAAGGTGAAAAATAGGCACACAGTTGCGAGAGCTCGTCGCGACAAAAATCACTAAATAACTGGGACAGCGATGGACCTCACCTGTTAGATCGACTCAAATGTGAGTTCATCATGGCCCCAGGCTAACTCCTCTATCCTCGCCATTCATCACTCCTTGCTCACCTTTTTCTGCTTTCTATAAACTTCACATTTCTCTCCCTTCAAGCGCTTTCTTTCGGTCACTCACTACACTTTACATCCCAGCTTAACCAACCGACTATCTTTCATCCTTTTCCACATTTCCAAATCATCCCAACCTACTTTCATTCATTTTCTCATTTACCCCTTTCTTCACACCCATAACTCTCTAGTAAGTTTCATTTACTCATTTTATCAGGCTACTTCCCTGGGTATCCATGTCACTAGATCTAAAATTCATATTGCAAACCATAGTCGCACACTTACTATACGAAGCAATATATATGTATATAAAAGCATTATAGTAATGATTCTATATATATATATATATATATATATATATATATATATATATATATATATATATATATATATATATATATATATATATATATATATATATATATATGTTAGGGAGAGGATGCACGGGGGTTTGACACTTTCTGAATAGAAATTGTTCAAACACCGGTAATGTGAATCCAATTCCCCTTAGGGTCAAATTTATTAATTTATATAATAGATGAAAGAAAACTTACAATATTAAATACGATATTAGAATAACCTAAAAGTTTTATTGGTAATATCGCATGTAAGTAGGTACAGTACCTGGAATGCAGAACAAATCTGCGTTGTATCTTTTTGCTTCAGTGACATCCCTGGTGCCGACCATCACAGAACATCAAGCTTCAGCCAACGGTGGTTCTGGTTTCTCTCAAAACCATGTCCATGAAGACCCTGCGAGCTCTGATCGATAAGACGGCGCGTCAAGGGAATGTGACTTAACTACTAATCAGGTATTAATTTGAGAAAAATTGTTATCACAACCAAGTATGGGAGGAATATTGAGACGACGTATAAAATGTAGATTTATTGATTAAACCTACAGCCGAATAGCAACGAATTCTAATAACAAATGAAAATTTGAACAGCAACTCCCTATTACTTGATGACGATAAGACGATAAATTTGCCAATGGGACAAAATGACTAGGAAGTGAAAAAATTATGCCACTTTGACTCGGACGATGAAAAAATTATGCCAACTTGAGGATTTGACTAGACGATGAAAACTATTATGCCAATTTGACAATACAAGACGACTAAATTCGGAACGATGAAATTTATCGACGATGAAATTTATAAACGATGTTTATAGATGATGAAATTTGCAACGATGAACTGTATCGACGATGAAATTTATAAGCGATGTTTATAGACGATGAAATTTGTCGAGGTTGCTGTTCATTGTTTGCGATTGGTCCACGTAAAGAAAAATAATACTAATGATGCCATTAACAGTTGAAAAGCACATTATGAATGACAATATTTATGATATTTAAACAAAGTTCGACTTTGACCACCAGACAATCCACACCTTAAAACGGTATAAGTACTTAACTTAAAAATAGGTTGTTTCAAATAGTTTTTGGTCTATTAGGTAATCATTAATCGATAATTTCACTTGTCCATATGATTGCACACTTTTCTATATGTTCAGTTTTCAGAATTAGCTCTTAGCTAACTAACGCACTACACAAGTAAGATTGTCTGGCCATAAATATTTCGTAACATACCCACGATTTAAAGTGAATGCAATTTTTCGTCCCAACGATAAAAAAACTGATGATAATTTCGCCCAACGATAAAACCTGAAATAATACGTAAGATTATTTCACGTTTATTATGTTATATTATTTTAATTTTTGTTTCACCAATATTCCATATTACAGGTAACACTACAATTACTATCAATACTTCACTTACCCCTTAAGAGTTCTATGAGATATAGAAGGGGTTGTGAAGCAATGTTCAGACAGGTGTATCGGTAGTTTGCGGCTGTAAACACGAAAAGATTGCTTTATAGCTAACTAACTTTATATGCTTATAATATTAGAGATTCAAGATTTCCTTATAATTAATAAAACAGCTTAGATACTGACCTGGTATACTTCCAGGGCAGAGTTACATCAAAAATAAGTAAATTTCTCATTCACCGAATGTTTTTTTTAAGGTTTTAAATTTATAACTTTGATTTTAACAATATTCATTTCATTCAATAAATAATACTGAAAAAAACACAACTTAATGAAAAATCTAAAGAAAACCATACCAAGTTATATAATATAAATTATATACTCCTATAAAAATATACTGATAGTAACATAAATATTCGATTCCAGTATAAGTCCAAAACAAGATAAATCGCAGTTTATCTTTTTCCGATTCTGATTCGTAAACAAAAAGGGAGGAGAACATGAAGGAAAACAGCCACCTTCACATCCCTCCTCACTAAAATTGAACCCACCCCAATTAATACATGTTCGAAACCCAAAACTAACATGAAATGGAGCATATGTACATAATTTAAATCCTCTACGCGCTTTACGTGAACCAATCAATCAATCCTTAAAGCTACAAAAAATACTATCATTTATTTCATAGAAAAATAAGAAAACATCTTTCTTTATGTAATACTTAAACTACAATAATACTAATACATTATCTTAATGTTCAATTTTTCATTAACAATAAAGTGACAAATTTAGCAGTTAACTATTTTCCATTATAAAATACAATTCAAATAATAATTTTACTTTTACAAAAACAAATCATACTATTCTTTCTTTCTCAGGAAAACAGAATACATACTATAGTCGATGGCAATAGTTTTATTAATCAATTCAATCTTACCAAAGAAGAGAGTCTTCGAGAAGTACCTCTCTCCTCTTGTATTAATTTAAGCCATTCTTGAATCATTAAATCTTTTTGGGATTCATTTTTACCCTCCCAATTTGTCTGACTCATAACCCATCTAATACTGGCGCGAATGGTTTCTTTTACATAGGGGTCCATTGAAGACCCATGATTGAATCTAGGAGGAGGAACATTTACCAGCAAAGGACTAACAGTAGGAACTGAGGGAGGTACACTATAGTGTAAAGAAGAATCGCCCCTGCGATTAGATGAGTTAGGAGCAGTTTGAACATTTTGATAAGAAACAGAGTTTACATTTTGATCAAACAAAGCTCGATGATCAATCGTATAAGAATTTGTAGATGGACCAGGATCAGACACTACCATAGGTGAAGTCTGTGGTCGTATAGCCCCCTGTAGTATTCTTTCCGTTGCATCCAGTTGAGTTTCGGATGATGTGGGCGACACAGATCCACTACCGTCCCGTCGGTTTCGTACAGGTCCATATGATATGCGGGTTTGGATGGGGCGACGACTCACGAAAAAATGTTGGTATTTTTGCATGAAAGCTTCCAAAAATCTTTTGTGTGGATGCAAGCCATCGGGTACAAGAGGTGATTGAAGATGGAGGCTACGTTTAGCCATGTATCGTCTGTGAGGTGCATCATTAGGATCCATTCTAAGCACTTCCGTATAATGATAATCCAGAATCTCGTTCCCTACGAGAACTTGTTTATGTGACCATTGATAGTCATCGGTGGTTAAGAGTTCAAATCTTTGGACTGTCGTTATGGCATGAGCACGCAACCTTTCTGGGTTCAAATCAAGATGATTTCGACAAAAATGCTCGTAATCTGGTCCCCATTCTCTTATGATTCTCCTTTTGTTGAATTCATACATATCCTGTATAGGAGAGATCATTAGAAATATTTGTACTCTAGGGTTGATTTCCTTGGCTATGATCGTTATTTCTTCCATTATACAGGGTACTTCTTCAATGGAGAAATTAGTTATTGGTGCGAATACAGTTGTTGCTTTTCCATTTTCATGTCTTATCAGCTGACGTTGCCATGCCATGGGGACGAGGGACCAAATGATCAAAAAATCGACGTCCGAGGACATAACATCTTGTACTCGACTTACACATCCCGAAATGTGCCTACCATTATTAAAATCGGCTCTTACTTGTATTTGAAATTGTCTTGCGAGGTAGCGTTTTTGATTTCTAAAAAGTGCAACCGTAGAGGCTCCGACGAGCATAAGCAAAGGCATTTTCCTTGTTTTTCTATATGGACTACGAAATCGATATTCAAACTTTTTCAGTTATCGTTTTGGACTACGAAATCGAAATCTTTACCGTTTTCCTTGACTACGAAATCGACCTCAATTGTGATAACAATTCTTTTATAGTGAATAAAAAAAAACAAGGGGGAATGCGTGGTCGTCTATCGATCATTACTCAGTGAAAAAAAGAAAAACAACGATTAGTGAACGAATTAGTGTGGTAATCATGGTGGACACAAGTGTTCACCACGATTACCAAAAGTATCAGATATCAAAGATATCAGATAGTATCACTTAGTATTGGAAATTTAAATATTTTATCAAATCTTTAATTCATTTAGCTCATAAACAGAAAATAGCACCATTATTTCTAACTAACTAATTAATCTAATAAAAGCATTTTTACCAGACACAGTGCTGAATACCTTGTAGTGTCACACAGTGGCACTAGAATTAGCTAAACTATTAGTCTTACTTAAAATTACGGCTTTCCCACCCCCCAATTTATCAGATATTAGAGGATAGTCAATTGTGAACGGAAAGAAAAGGAAAGCAAGAGATCAAAGAAGGATAGTTAACAGAGGGACAAAGATCCAACATCTGGATATACGATTATGGGAAAGGGAGAAAAAAAAAATTTTTATAAAAAAATTTAATTTATGTTCTTCACCCGAATTCGAAGATGTACTCAGGCTTTCATTGGATTTCAATTAATTCTCGGTTTTCATCAAGTAATTATAGTGTATGCCTCCAAGGCATTTGAGATAACATGGTACATTTGTAAATTGAGCACCATAGATTATCGGTTGGTCGTGAATATAGAATACATGCACAGGAGTTCTCTGCAACTCCGTGAAGGCGGTGATGACCTCAGGAATAGGTACTTGTCCGGGAAACTGCAAAAGTCTAAGTTGTTTCTTCGATTGTTTCCCTTGCAATTTATATTTTGACAAATGTTGCAACAACTCCTTAGAAATATGTTCTCGTATTTCCAAATGTCTACTAAAGTCGTTATATAGAAACATTGAGAGACACTTATAAAGAGAATCCCCTCCTCCTGGTACTTCAATTAAAGTATACCCAGGGGGAATAAATTCAATGGACGGTCCTATAACATTATGTTCTAAGTCTTCTTCGGCTTCCGGAGAACGGGAAAGGGCATCTGCCACTATGTTTTTAGAACCAGATACATGTCTAATATCAAAATCATACTCATACAACTCTTCCATTGTGCGGGCCAATCTTCCGTCTATGAGACTCATATTCTGGAGATAAATGAGGGGCATATGGTCGGTATGGATTATGAACCTGACACCTCTGAGAAATGGCCGCAACGACTTCACCGCCCAACGCAACGCTGTTAACTCCTTATCAATAGCCCCATAATTTCGCTGAGCTCCATTAAAGGTCATTGAAATGAACGCGATGGGCTTGCGTTCATTGTTTTGGAGTTGTGATAAGCAGGCCCCTGCACCTAAGTCGGAAGCATCCACATGTAGTTCTAGTGGGGACACTCCAGGACTGTAATCGGGGAACCCCAATACACATGGATTTGTTAAGGCCTGTTTTAACTGGTCAAAAGCACTTTGACATTCAGGAGTCCATTGGATTGTCTTACCTCCTGTCTGGCAAGATAAAGGCTTGCTTAGTTGAGAGCATTGTGGAATGTGCCGACGGTAAAAATTTACCATCCCAAGAAACTGTCGAAGGTGTTTTACAGTAGTTGGAACTGGAAAATTTAGAACTCCCTGTATGTTCTTCTGGAGGGGTAAAATCCCATTATTAGAGATTTTGTGACCCAGAAACTCAACTTCCGTCCGACAAAGGCGTGTCTTATTGGGCTTGAGTTTATATCCGTTTTTTGCCAAGGCCGCTAACACCTTTTTTAATATACGGAAGTGTTCCTCAACAGTTTTACTGAGGATGATGATGTCATCAATGTACACCATCACCTCCGACCATGGTATATCTTCCAAAGCGAGCATCATACCTCTCTGGAATGTGGCTGGCCCGTTTTTTACCCCGAAGGGCATCTTTAAGTACTCGTATTGTGCGAAGGGAGTCGAGAAAGCTGTTTTCTCCACACTATCAGGTTCCATGGCTACCTGATAATACCCACGGACAAGATCTATTGTTGTAAAGTATTTGTTCCCATTCATATTATATATCATGTCCGTGAGATTTGGGAGAGGAAAGGAGTCGGCTTTTGTTACGTCGTTTAATTTGCGATAGTCAATGCAAAGACGTAATTTTCCATCAGGCTTTCTTACGGGGACCACGGGAGCAGAATAAGGGGATTTGCTCGGTCTGATAATGTCCTGTTCCAGTAATTCCTTGCACTGTTGTTCAATTTCCTGAGCAAGTGGTCCTTGGAATCTACGGACTGGTAGACGAACAGGACGAGTGTTTTCCACCTCAATAATGTGGGTTATATTGGTGGCTATTCCCACATCGTGGTCTCCGAAACTAAGGACAGGTTGAAATTGCAATAAAATTTTGAGTAGTTCTTGCTTTTGTGGTTCGCTTATGGGAATTTCAGGGAAACAAAAGGCTTCGGTTAACTTATCTATTGTCCAGGTCTCTTCGCCGAGTCTAGTAGTATGTGGTAGTAAGTCTATTTTATGAACACTTATAGGAGGACAATCCTCCTTCCGAAGAGAAAACAATTCACCCATCACTGTGTTCTTCCTAAAAAAAAACGGTCTATCAGAGGGGTTTAAAACCGCTATCTGGTCGTCAAGAGAAAAATCCAGGATCCCAGAAATAGGAAGAATGGACTTAATGGGCACTCCCCGGAATCCTACCATATCCAAAGGAACTTTCGAAATACCTTTCACCTTCACCATTTGACCGGAGAAAGGTGGAATATTGACGGAGGCAACTGTTATACACTTGTAAAAAGGTAACGAAAGGCTAAGATCTTTAGCTATTATTTTTATTTCGTTTGTCGATGATCGATGTAATAGATTTCTTGTGGTGAGATCCGGAAGTAGGGCATTTTCACTTAATGCCACTGCCCCCAATACCAGGGGCGCAGGCATCATCTCACCAGGTACCACCAGAAAAAGAACGGGTTTCGTTAAGAACCCAGAATCAGGGAAATATAATGGGGTTTCCAAATAATAATCAACGGACACTGTGTGATTTCTAACCAATCCACTGACAGCCCTTATACCGATATCGGAAGCGGGTCGCAATACTACTTCCTTCAAGTCGATATTTAGCATATCGGTACCCACCAAACTAATCCCAGCTCCGCTGTCGACCATACAGCCATAGGATCCAGAACTATGAGGAGAAAATGAAACGACTATAATCAGTGGGTCGTTGTATGAGTACTCGATATTGGTGCGTACCGTCCGGAGGCGGCTGTCTAACAACTTTGTTTCACTTTCAGTGGGCATCAGAGATTCGGAAATAGTCCGCTCCCTTTCTTTTACGACAGCATCACCCATTTGGTGAATGACAACAGTTGAGTCACTCACAGGATGTTTCTCCCCCAGGTGACTCACTTCCGGGGAGAACAATAATTTAAAGGTGGTGACAACGCGGCCTCTTCTACCCCCTTACACCGACCTTCATAATGTGATTTCTCACAGTAATCACAAGGATCCAAGAATTTCCTCTGAGGTCTTGGGGTATTCTCAGACCGCTGTTTTTCTATGTCAGGCGAATTTTTAAGAGTCGCTACGGTTTTAACGACACTAGGCTTTTGTTCATTTGGCATTCTCTCGGGCTCGGGAGAGCATTCCTTTTTCGGCGATGTACGAGATGGACATCTTATTCCGGGATGAGGACCCCGACAGAAAGGGCATGTCGTTCTACGTGTATTAGAAGGCGATGACGGAGATGATTTATAGGCACGGCATTCAGACTTGATATGACCCTTTTTTCTGCAATAGCTACAAATCCCAAGGTATTTGTAGCAATCTTGCATTCGGTGTCCCTTAATCTCACAATATTCACAGACCACCAAAGTATTGCGGTCGGTTTTCTCAACATTAGAACTATTATTTCCAGGACTGCGATGACGATTCCGCTGTCCATTAGAATTGTTCGGGGAACCAGAACGTTGATTCTGGTTCGACGAAGACCGATAGTAAGTGGTTTTCGGTTTAAATCGCTGCTGATCTCGACTCTTGACCACATCTGTCCACTGCGGATATACGGTACTGATTTGAATAACCGAATCAGTGCTTTCATTCAGATCTTCTTTTCTTTTTCCGTTACGACGTTTATGAGAGTGTGGTTTATCAACAACGTCCGCAGAAGAGTGCGAGATAGAGTTCGGAAACTCGTTATTTTCTGTTTCCAAAGAGTCAGCAAAGCTGACTATTTTGTCCCATGCAACTCTGCGATGTCCATCCAACTCTTTCATTTTAATGTATTGCCTGACGCCAGCTTCAATGTACGGAGGCAAACTACACAAAAAAGCAGTGCGTAGTGAATCGTGTTTACGCATATCGAGGCCTCGATATGCGCGTCTAGCCAGGCGTTCAAGACGCAGAGCATACATTCGGATCGGTTCGCCTGGTTCCCTATGAGCTGCGTGATACGCTTGAAGCTTGTATTCGTTTTTACGCTTCGCCTCATCACGGAACCAAGTTACTAAAGTGTCTCTGACCGAGAAGTAGTTACGGTCATCTTTCGTCAGAAGTTTATACAACTGTAGGAAGTGTCCCTCCAGCTGTCGTCCTAAGAGCCTCAACCATTGATGAGGACTCTTCGGGTAATGAAGACTGCAGTAGTCTTCGAAGTCTTTGAGGTAGACTACAAGGTCTTGGTCTGCCTCGTATTTATAACGACCGGGGTCGACGACCTTGAGCTTTTGTGAATTTTTAAGAAGCTGAGTTAATAGGACAATCGCTTCTTCTATCAAATCCAATTTCTTTTTCATTTGAGGACCGGAATACATGGTTACTTCATTGGTATTCGGCGGCGAAGATCTTCTAAATTCTTCATCTTGTAATAAGGGTTTATGTTCACGATGCTTTTGTCTGATAACATCTCGTTCTCTAGAACGGGAACGGGAAGTTTTCGGTTGTCGTAACCCAAAGGTACCCATAACTTCTTCTGTGAGCAAAGTTCTCTGCACAGGTAAAGCAGCTGCGATAGGTATATCATCAAGAGAAACGTCCCTATCATCAATGTCAGGAGTAGAATCTTTGTCATGAAATGAGTCCTCTTCGCTAAATGACTCCTCTCTTCGAAGATCAGCGTTTTGTTGAGATAAGATTCTTGCCTCTTCTTTTTTCCTTTTCACTAAGTTTTTCTTCAAAATCTGTAGGTTAGGAATGGAAAACATATCTTCATCAATGTTTTCCACTTTCTTCTTTCCATTGGTATTCTGTGTTAGTTTTCTGGTTGTTGCCAGGTTTAATGCATCCAAAGAAATTTGAGAAGGCTCTTCTCTTTGACTGGCTATATCTTTACCAGTACCACGAGAGGTTAAAGAGAGCTGAGGCTTAGGCTTAACACTCATATCTTTCTCGTTTACAGACATTTTCCCTCAACTGTATTGAAGTTGTCCAAACTTTAACCTATTACCTAACCTATTCTACTTACCTACCTAAAGTGAACGCGTGGACCAATACAATGAACAAAAATGACGATTTTTGAAGAATAGAATGAATAGAATCGAATAGAACAACTATACCGAACAAATGAGAAAGTGGACTAGGTCACACTCAAGCGCGGCGGCTTATCGAACAGGAACTCAAACAGAGTCCCTGTTCGGGCGCCAAATAAATTTAAAGTATTTATGTTGGGGAGAGGATGCACGGGGGTTTGACACTTTCTGAATAGAAATTGTTCAAACACCGGTATTGTGAATCCAATTCCCCTTAGGGTCAAATTTATTAATTTTTTATAATAGATGAAAGAAAACTTACAATATTAAATACGATATTAGAATAACCTAAAAGTTTTATTGGTAATATCGCATGTAAGTAGGTACAGTACCTGGAATGCAGAACAAATCTGCGTTGTATCTTTTTGCTTCAGTGACATCCCTGGTGCCGACCATCACAGAACATCAAGCTTCAGCCAACGGTGGTTCTGGTTTCTCTCAAAACCATGTCCATGAAGACCCTGCGAGCTCTGATCGATAAGACGGCGCGTCAAGGGAATGTGACTTAACTACTAATCAGGTATTAATTTGAGAAAAATTGTTATCACAACCAAGTATGGGAGGAATATTGAGACGACGTATAAAATGTAGATTTATTGATTAAACCTACAGCCGAATAGCAACGAATTCTAATACAAATGAAAATTTGAACAGCAACTCCCTATTCCTTGATGACGATAAGACGATAAATTTGCCAATGGGACAAATGACTAGGAAGTGAAAAAATTATGCCACTTTTGACTAGGACGATGAAAAAATTATGCCAACTTGAGGATTTTGACTAGACGATGAAAAAATTATGCCAACTTGACAATCAAGACGACTAAACTATGGAACGATGAAATTTATCGACGATGAAATTTATAAACGATGTTTATAGATGATGAAATTTGCAACGATGAACTGTATCGACGATGAAATTTATAAGCGATGTTTATAGACGATGAAATTTGTCGAGGTTGCTGTTCATTGTTTGCGATTGGTCCACGTAAAGAAAAATAATACTAATGATGCCATTAACAGTTGAAAAGCACATTATGAATGACAATATTTATGATATTTAAACAAAGTTCGACTTTGACCACCAGACAATCCACACCTTAAAACGGTATAAGTACTTAACTTAAAAATAGGTTGTTTCAAATAGTTTTTTGTCTATTAGGTAATCATTAATCGATAATTTCACTTGTCCATATGATTGCACACTTTTCTATATGTTCAGTTTTCAGAATTAGCTCTTAGCTAACTAACGCACTACACAAGTAAGATTGTCTGGCCATAAATATTTCGTAACATACCCACGATTTAAAGTGAATGCAATTTTTCGTCCCAACGATAAAAAAACTGATGATAATTTCGCCCAACGATAAAACCTGAAATAATACGTAAGATTATTTCACGTTTATTATGTTATATTATTTTAATTTTTGTTTCACCAATATTCCATATTACAGGTAACACTACAATTACTATCAATACTTCACTTACCCCTTAAGAGTTCTATGAGATATAGAAGGGGTTGTGAAGCAATGTTCAGACAGGTGTATCGGTAGTTTGCGGCTGTAAACACGAAAAGATTGCTTTATAGCTAACTAACTTTATATGCTTATAATATTAGAGATTCAAGATTTCCTTATAATTAATAAAACAGCTTAGATACTGACCTGGTATACTTCCAGGGCAGAGTTACATCAAAAATAAGTAAATTTCTCATTCACCGAATGTTTTTTTTAAGGTTTTAAATTTATAACTTTGATTTTAACAATATTCATTTCATTCAATAAATAATACTGAAAAAAACACAACTTAATGAAAAATCTAAAGAAAACCATACCAAGTTATATAATATAAATTATATACTCCTATAAAAATATACTGATAGTAACATAAATATTCGATTCCAGTATAAGTCCAAAACAAGATAAATCGCAGTTTATCTTTTTCCGATTCTGATTCGTAAACAAAAAGGGAGGAGAACATGAAGGAAAACAGCCACCTTCACACATATATATATATATATATATATATAATATATATATATATATATATATATATATATATATATATATATATATATATATATATATATATATATATATATATATATATATATATGCTACGTGTGAGAAAAATTGATAAAATGAGGAATGAACGTATTAGAGAGTTGTGTGGTGTGAAGAAAGGGGTAAATGAGAGAATAAATGAAAGTATGTTGAGTTGGTTTGGTCATGTGGAAAGGATGAATGATAGTCGGTTGGTTTATGCAGATGTAAATGCATAAACGCTTTGTTGGGGAACCGGCCGGCTGGGAAGACCGAAGAAAAGTGGATTGAGTCAGTAAGCGAATGTCTGAAGGAGAAAAATGTGAGAGTTTGGCAGAGGCGAGAGGTAGATGAAAGGTGCATAATAGGAGTGAATGGCGGGGCTTTGTGAGGGGGGTATGGTTGTGGCCCACCTGGGCCAAGGGATGAACCCTTACACTGACGATTTACCATAGTTAGGGTCCGTCGCGGTCCCGTGAAGCTCTAGGTTGGATTTTCTGACTGCGACTAGTTCTTACTAATTAATGGTACAGAGGGGGTGGTAAGGCTGGGCTTTCTTTTCGACTTTTGTCATATTCTTCTACTGCTTTTTCTTTTCTGATGCATGTACAGCACCTTACCCCCAGTCTTGGGGAAAAGAGGAAGATGAAAAAAGAAAGAAAAGAAATATATATATATATATATATATATATATATATATATATATATATATATATATATATATATATATATATATATATATATATATATATATATATATATATATATATATATATATATATATATATATATATATATATATATATATATATATGCAGTGCAGCTATTTTGCTTGATAATTATTATTCTTTATTTATTCTAGGTAAATGTGATGATGTAATGAAATTGGTAATGAATAAACTGGGTCTTGAAGTCCCTCTCTATAATAAAGGCGATGATCCCATTTTCAGGTATCAACGCCTTTGCATATTGATGAAATATCAACTATTACTCGACCACAGATTGAACCCCCAATCGATTCTCCTGATCAAATGGTTCCACTTTCTCAAGATATTGACAAAATGAATTTTCTTTTAAATAATTATAGGAGCGTTTTTGATAATTTACCTTTAGGTTTAAGTGCAAATGATCTCATGGCTACACTCTCAAAATTGGAAGATATTAAAGAAGAAAAAGATAAGTTTTGTTCAGAAATTTATGGAAAAGTAAAAATAGAAGTTCCTAGTGATGAAGTTAAAGATGAGACAAAGGAACTGAAGGTAGAACTCGATGGTGAAAAGGGGATTAAGTTAGAGGATTTGAAGTTAGAGTTCGATAGTGATAAGGGTATTAAATTAGAAGAGGTGAAGTTAGAACTTGATAAAGAAATTAAAACTGAAAATGAAGATTCCAAAGATGATATCGAAAAAAGTTTGGTTATTAAAACTAAAGAGTCTACTCCAAATTTTCTTGTAAAAAAGTTATCTGATAATTATAAAAATGGAACAAAGGTTGATTTGTTTGATGAAGTGAAGCTAGAAGAAGCTTATGATGATGAGAAAGAAATATTTTCTGATGGGAGTAAAATAGATTCATCTTCAAATTTTGTAAATAAGTTAATAAAAAATGATGTAGATGAAACTTTTCAAACATCAGAATTGAAAAAGGATGAGGATGAGGGAAAATTAATAGATGGAGCAGGTACAGAGTTGAAGTCTTTTCCGCATGAGCTTAATTTGAATGATAATTCAATATTTCTGAATGGAGATTTCTTAAATGTTCCACCTCAATCTGTTCTTAAAGACTTGGCAAACAGAAATTCCTCAGATTTTTATGGAACAGGTTTATGTATAAGAAGCACTAGTCACCCCTTGGAAGATGATGATGACGATGATGATAATGATGATGATAATAATGAGGAGGAGGATGATACTGCATCATTGTCTTCCGGTCCTTCAGAAAATTATTCATTTAATCAGTTAGAGGATAAGAATGGTGAAAACAGTGCAGATTTAATTTTGGTTTCAGAAAATGTTTCTTGCTTGAAAGAAGACGAAAGCTTGCCAGAAAAAAATAAATGTTCTGTCAGTTCCACCATAAGAAGTTCTCAAGAGGTTATAACGTATCAAATTGCTAATAGTGATAAGGAAAATCATTGTGTTAGAAGCATTGACGGTGACCATTTTTCGTCCTTTTCAAGTGAAGTTTCATATGATGAATGTTCTATTGAATTTCCCTTCAAGAAAGATGATTGCATTCCCTTATCATTCGAGTCAGATGGCGTTCCTCTTCATGTTCTGTTTTCAGAAGACGATAATTGCAAACAAGATGGAAGTTTCATATTACACGCAAAAGTTATTGATGGTATTATCCACGAAACAGATGTAAAAGTTAATAGTAAAGATTCCTTACTGAAAGAAGAACCAAAAAATGAGTTGCTAAATGCGAATGAAAATAATTTTGTTACCAAAGATAATTCTGACCCAGAGCTGAAAGCTTTATGGTACAAGAAATTTTGTGATAATAATTTACCTGCAGAGCAGAAAATTAAAAAGAAAAAGTTATCTTTCGAGTTGGATGATGATGTTAAGAGCCTTTGGTTTTGGGGGTTTGATCATCATCAAAAGAAAGATAAACATCCCAAAAAGAGACTTATACTATGTCACAGTGCTCTCAAAGCTCTATTAGCTTTCTCTCTGATGAGTGGGTCTAATCGGAGGTTCTAATGTGTAATTGCTAAAAGAGGAGGTCTTCCGTGACCGAAAGGTGAAAAACTCAAATCGAGGTTCAAGTCCCGGATGAAGTTCGAGCCAGTGTTTCAGGTTTCGTTGAAAAGTTTCTCTTATGAAAGGAGGAAGATTAGCAAGATCACGTGAAAAGTAGGAGGTTTTGCTCGATACCTGCCCAATGTCTTGGCACGATCTTTTAGGCGGGTGGGGGTTATCTCGGAGTGCAGCTCCTTGGCCGCCTTGGTAGCGGCTCACAGAGAGCACGGTCAGAACACCTTCACCAGCAACATCAAATTCTGGCCATCACTCTCGAGAAGTAGAGGAGCTTAACCTCCCTGGAGGAAGGTGCCAATGACACTTCTCTCAGGCAGACACCAATCATGGGAACCCGTCGTTCCGTCACTCTCCCCGATAGTAGTAGCACGAGGAGTGTGAAAGAGGAGGAGACACACCTCGTAAAAATGAGGAGATCAGAGTTCTCCTGGATGTCACCACTCGGAGGTTCGGAGCATCCCTGTTAATGTCAATGTCACAGTCCTCTCTGCGTCAGGAGTGGTACGCAGGGCCTAGAGCGTGGGACTGAGGCGGGATGCGGAGGACCTCCACCGCGTCTGCTCTGTGTCAGGAGGGCATAGCTCGATGAAACGCCCGCTGGGGCGGGACGAAGTAGTGTCTTCCTTGTGAAGCGTGTTGGTTGACATCCTTCCAATGGACTAACCAGCAGTTCAGCAGGCTATTATATGTCCGGTGGCCACGTGCTCACGGTGATATTGCTCTCTCGACGAGTGGGCAGCCGGAGGTACGGAGAGACTGCAGGACCTGCAGGAACGAGGCGGTCTTCCGTGACCAAGGTGAAAAACTCAAAATCGTGGTGTCAAGTCCCGGAGAGGGTGCAGCCTGGTGATCGAACTTTTCCGTGATTTTTGTCGAAAAAGGCGGAATTTCCCGCCTTTCACGAAAAGTAGAGCTTTTTGCTCGATCGCTGCCATAGGGTCTGGAACGAAATCTGTTTAGGCGGTGAGGGGTTATCTCGCGGAGTGCAGCTCCTGGGCCGCCTTGTAGCGGCTACGAGAAGAGCACAGTCCGAGACAAAACGCTTTACCCCGACTTGAAGATTGCCCATCCTCTCGAGAAGTAGAGGACTTCCTCCCGTGAGGAAGGTGCCAGATGACGCTTCTCTCAGGCCAGAGCACCAATCATCGGAACCGTCGTCCTGCACTGCTCCCCGATAGTAGTCAGCACGAGGCAGGGGTGGATAAGGGAAGACGATGGTTGAAGGGCAACCGGAGATGAGTTTTCTCCCGGGTGTCACCACCCGGAGGTTCCGAGCATCCCGTGTTAATGTCAAGGTCACGTCCTCTCTCTGCGTTCAGGATTGGTACGCAGGGCCTAAGCGTGGATGATGCGGATGGGAGGACCTCCACCGCGTCGGCCTGTGTCAGCTGGGCAAAGCCTCGATAGAGACCGATCAGGCAGGGGCGGGACGATCGAGTGTCTTCTCACAGTTGTCGCAGCTCTCCTACCTAAAGTAGGAGAGCGAGAAGGCCATATGTCCTACCTTTGCCCTCTCATTGGGATAAACTCTCTCGACCAGAGTCCTAAGCCGGAGGTACGAGAGACTGCCAGAACAGGTGGCCGGTCTTCCGGGACAAAAGTGAAAACTCAAGATCGAAGGTCGAGGTCCCGGAGAGGGTCGCAGCCTGGCGGTCGAGCTTTCCCCTGCTTCGAGCTCGAAAAAAGGCGGATTTTCCGGCTTTTTACGGAAAAGTAGAGCCTTTTCTCGACCCGTTTAGCTCTTGGACGATCTTTCTGCCGGGTGGAAGTTATCTCGGGAAGGCGGCGCCTGGCCGTCTAGAAACCATCTACGAGGCGAGCCGAAGTCCGAGACAGAGACCTTACGCCCCGACTTGAAGATTGTGCCATCCTCCGCGAGAAGGAAGAAGAGGTCTTTACCCTGGTCAAGGAAAAGTGCGCAATGACGCTTCGTACTCGCAGTCAGACGCCCCATCATCGCTCCTAGCTCCCGACATCTCTCGCCGAGATAGATGCATGCTTGAAGGTGGAAGCGGGGGAAGATGAGTATGGGCATCCGGGGATGAGTTTTTCCCGGTGTCACACACTCTGAGGTTCCGAGCATCCCGTGTTTATGTCAAGTCACGTCTCTCTCTGCGTAAGGAGTGGTAACGGCAGGGCCTAAGAGCGTTGGGACTGAGTGCGGATGGGAGAGACCTCCGACCGCGTCTGGGGGCCACCCCTGTGTCAGGCAGGGCAAAGCCGGATGAGACCTGCCTGGCTTGCTGGGTGCGGGACACGAGTGTCTTCTCCCAGTTGTCGCAGCTCTCCTACGTAAAGTAGAGAGCGAGAAGCATTATGTCCTCCCCTTGCCTTCTCACTGGGATAAAGCTCTCTCGACTAGAGTTGCTAAGCCGGAGTACGTGGTAGAGACTGCCAGAACGAGGTGGTGGTCTTCCGGGACGAAAAAGTGAAAATCTCAAATCGAGGGGTCGAGTCCGGAAGGGTGCAGTACGTGGCGGTGCGGAGCTTTCCCTGCTTCGAGGTCGAACAAAGGCGGATTTTCCGCCTTGTTACGGAAAAGTAGAGCCTCCTTTTTTCGACCCGTGGAGCTCTTGGACGATCTTTCTGGCGGAGGTGGAGGTTATTCGGGAGGCGCGGCGCCCTGGCTCGTCTAAGAAACATCGTACGAGGCGAGCCGAGTTCCCCCGATACCAACTTTACCCGACATTGAAGATTGGCCATCCTCGTGAGAAGAAGAAGAGAGAGGTCTTCCCTGGTAAGGAGGTGCCAATGACGGCCTCGAACTCGCAAGGCAGAAGCCATTCATCGCTTCCCTGCTTCCACTCTCGCCGAGATAGAAAGTGCATTGCGGAGAAGGGGGAACGGGGAAGATGATGGTGGAGGCATCCGGGAGCATGAAGTTTCTCCCGGGGTGTCACCCTCCGCTTTTCCGCCTGACGGAGTGAGAGGCGTGGTTGTCAACTCTCTCTCTGCTGTTGCAATCAACACAGAACTTTTATTCACATCTTCCCGATCTCCCTTATCAGGGCAAAAGCCTCGATGATACCGCCTGGCTGCTGGGGCGGGTCACGAGTGTCTTCTCACACAGTTGTCGCAGCTCCCCTACGTAAAGTAGGAGAGCGAGAAGGCCTTATTATGTCCTCCCTTTGCCCTCTCACTGGGATAAGCTCTCTCGACTAGAGTATTAAGCCGGAGGTACGGAGAACTTTGCCAAAGCGAGGTGGCGGTCTTCGGGACCAAAAGTGAAATAACTCAATCGAGGGTCGAGTCCGGAGAGGTGCACGCCGTGGCGCTCGAGCTTTCCCTGCTTCGAGGTCGAAAAAAGCCGGATTTTCCCTTTTTACCGAAAAGTAGAGCCTTTTCTCGACCCGTTGAGCTCTGAACGATCTTCCTGGCGGGGTGGAGTTTATCTCGGGAAGGCGGCGCCTGGGCCGTCAAGAAACATCTACGAGGCAAGCCGAGTCCGAGACAAACCTTTACCCCCACTTGAAGATTAGGACCAGGAGTCGGCGAGAAAGGAAAGAAGAGGTCTTCCCTGGTAAGGAAGGTGCCAATGGACGCTTCGTACTCGCGAGGCAGAAGCCCCGCATCATCGCTCCTTGCTTACCACTCTCACGCGAGAATAGATGCATGCGGAGAGTGGAACGGGATAGATGAAGGGTGAGGCATCTCGGGAGATGAGTTTCTCCGGGTGTCACCACTCGGAGGTTCCGAGCATCCGTGTTAATGTCAATGTCAGCGTCTCCTCTCTGCGTTCAGGAGTGTCACGCAGGCCCAGAGCGTTGGGGACTGAGGCGGGTGAGGAACTTCAACGCGTCTGCCCTGTGTCAGCAGGGCAAAAGCTCGATGAGACCGCCTGGCTGCTGGGGCGGACACGAGTGTCTTCTCACACAGGTGTCGCAGCTCTCCTACGTAAAGTAGGAGAGCGAGAAGGCATTATTCGATTCCTGCCCCTTTGTCTACTGAGAATTCAAGCTCTCTGACTAGAGTCAAGTTAGCAGAGAGAGGTACGGGAGGAAGGACTGGGGAAGAGACACAAAAGACATGAACGAGGGTGGCGGTCTTCCGGGGACTGCAAAAGTGAAAAACTCAAAATCGAGGGGTCAAGTCCCGGAGAGGGTGGCAGCCCGTGGCGCTCGAAGCTTCCTGCTTCGAGGTCGAAATAAAGGCGGATTTTCCGCCTTTTTACGGAGAAAGTAGAGCCTTTTCTCGCCCCGTTGAGCTGAGCTTCTTGAACGATCTTCCTGGCGGGTTGGAGGTTATCTGTCTCGGGAGGGCGGCGCCTGGCCGTCTAGAAACATCTACGAGGCGAACCGAGTCCGAGACAAACCTTTTCCCCGACTTGAAGATTGGCCATCCTCTGCGAGAAGAAGAAGAGTCTTCCCTGGTAAGGAAGGGCGCAATCGAACGCTTCGTACTCGCAAGGCAGAAGCCCCCATCATGCGCTACCTGCTATCCACTCTCATCGCGAGAATAGATGCATCGCGGAGAAGGTGGAACGGGAAGATGAAGGTGATGCAATCCGGAGATGAGTTTTCTCAGCCGGTGTCACCACCGAGGTTCCGAGCATCCCGTGTTAAAGTTGTCAATGTCACGTCCCTCTCTCTGACGTTCAGCGGTGCTGAGTGTACGTCGGCAGCGGCCATGAGCGGGGGACTGAGGCCGGGCACTAGTTTTCTTGAGGAACTCAACCCCGCGTCTGCCCTTTGTGGGGGGGGGGGTCCCCCCCCCCTCGCAGGGCAAAGCTCGATGAGACCGCCTAGCGCTCCTGGGGCGGGACACGAGTGTCCTTCTCACAGTTGGTCGCAGCTCTCTACGTAAAGTAGGAAGCGAGAAAGTGCATTTATTATGCCTCCCCTTTGCCCTCCAACTGGGAAAGAAGCTCTCTCGACTTAAGAGTATTAAGCCGGAGATAGCGCGAGACTTGCCCAGAACGAGGTGGCGGTCTTTCCGGGACCAAAATTGTATATAACCAATATTCGCACACGCGCGCGGAGAAGCAGCCGTGGCAGAAAGGCTTTGGCGATGTACTCCATTCATCCTTTGTGTGTTTCTTGCTTATTTAGACGGAGAGAGAGAGAGCCTTTTCAACAGCCTTGATCGATCTTCCTGGCGGGGTGGAGGTTATCTCGGGAGGGCGGCCGCTCTGTGGCCGTCAGAGAACGTCGTCCAGGCGATGCCGAAGTCGCCGAGACAAACTTTACCCCGAACTTGAAGATTTGGCCATGCCTCGCGAGAATGAGAGAATCTTCCTGGTAAGGAAGGTGCCTATGACGCTTCGCACTCACAGGCAGAGCCCCATTCATCCTGCTCCTGCCTCCCACTCTCCGCGAGAATAGATGCATGCGGAGATGGGAACGGGAAGATGAATGTAATAGGGCATCCGGGAATGAAGTTTCTCCGGGTGTCACCCTCGGTCGGTTCCGACATCCTCGTTTAATGTCAATGTCACGTCCTTCTCTGCGTTCAGCGAGTGGTAACGCAGGGCCTAGAGCGTGGGTAACTGAGGCGGGATGGGAGTACCTCCACCGCGTCTGCCTGTGTCAGCTGCGGCACAAGCTGATGAGACCGCCAGGCGCTGCTGGGGCGGGGACACCCCGAGTGTCTTCTCACAAGTTGTCCGCAGCCTCCTAGACGTATAAGTAGGGAGAGCGAGAAACGGCATTATATCCTACCTTTGCCCTCTCTCTGGGATAAAGCTCTCTCGACAAGAGTTCTAAGCCGGAGGTACGGAGAGACTGCCAGAACGTGGTGGCGGTCTTCCGGGACCAAAAGTGAAAAGCTCAAATCGGAGGGTCGAGTCCCGGAGAGGTGCAGCCGTGGCGTTCGAGCTTTCCCTGCTTCGAGTTCGAAAGGCGGATTTTCCGCCTTTTTTACGGAAAAATAGAAGCTTGTTCCTCGAGTTGTTGAGATCCTGTGATGATGTGATGTCCTCAAGAGCGCGGACAGGTTATCTTCATTAGCGCGGAATAAAAATGTACTAATACAATTTACGAGTAACGATGCATTGAGAAAAACCTTTCCCCCGAACTTTGAAAATTGGCCCTCCCGCGCAAGAGATAGGACCGTTCGTCCCGGCGAATGATGTCAATTAACCTCGTGGTCGCGTGGAAATGGATGGCGCGGCCCCCTGCTCCTTCCGTCCTCCTCTCTGGGTAGTAGCGAGTGGTAGTGAGGGGTTATTACTCGAGGCAGTTCTTACTACGGGATAGGGTGTCAGTCAGCTCAGCGCTCTCAGCAGTTTCGAACGAGACAAAAAGCGGTCTTCCACTCCACTTTCCGAACTGGCAATAACTCTGCTCGTGTTTGGATATGGAACAGGGGGTCCGCTTCTCTGCTGAAAAGCTGCTGTCTCCCTCTTCTTTAGTTGCTGCCAAGAGGGTACCTCCAAGTCCAGTTCAAAAACGGGGAGAGAGCGAGGTTGGGTTCCCTTCTCCTCTCCAGCGCGTGGTGTTCAGGGTTGGCCTTTCTAGCTTTGGTGCGTGACTGTCGTTGTCTCGTCACCCTCTTCGCTGGCATATATGACTCACGACTACGGTGCGATCGCGAGGAAAGTGGCATTCTGCTTACCCCTCTAGCAGTTTTCCTTGACGTTAGTCGAAAACCTGAAATCGCGAGAAAAAATTCACGGAGAGGTGTCGAAGCCCAGCAGTCGTCGTTCCGCGGTTATAGGCAAAAAAGGCGGATTTTTCCGCCTTTTTACGGAAAAAATAGAGCTTTTCTCGAATTGTTGAGTCTGGGGTTCGTTTTCTGGTCGGGGGAAAGTTATCTCATTAGGGCGGATTGCTCGCCGCCTAGAAAACATTTTACGAAGTAACGATGCATTTAGAAAAACCTTTCCCCTGACTTGAAAATTGCCCTCCGCTGCAAGAGGATAGACCGTTCCGTTCCCGGCGAATGAATGGTCATGAACCTCTGGTCGCGTGAAAAGGCTGGCGGGCCCCCCTGCTCCTTCTCTTTGGGTAGTAGCGAGGGGTAGTAGGGGTTATACTCGAGCAGTTTCTACGGGAAAGGTGTCAGTCAGCAGCGCTCTTACAGCAGTTCTGAGACGGAGACAAAAAAGGGCTTCCACTCCCCTTAATACAAACCCCCGAAAAAAACTTTGGCGAATACTCTGCTCGTGGTTTGGATATGGAACTGGTGGTCCGCTTCTGTGCTGAAAATCTCTGCTGTCTCTCCCTCTTCTTTCGTTGCTGCCAAGAGGGTACCTCCAAGTCCAGTCAAGAACGGGTAGAGAGCGAGTTGGGTTCCCTCTCTCTCCCACGGCACCCAGCGCGTGGTGTCCGGGTTTGGGCTTTTAGCTTGGTGCGTGACTGTCTGTTGTCTCGTCGCCCTCTCCTGGCATATAGACAAGTAAAATATTTGGTTGAACGAGGAAGTGAGGAACTCTGCTTAACGCCCCTAGCAGTTTTACATATATATATATTTGAAATAGAAACTGAAATCTATGAGAAGAACTACTTTATGGTACGAAGCTCAGCAGTCGTCGTTCCGCGGTTAGAGGCAAAAAAGGCCGATTTCCGCCTTTTTACGGAGAGAAAATAGAGCTTTCCCTTTTCATTCATTGTTGAGTCTGTGGTTGTGTTTTTCTGGTCGGGCGAAAGGATTAGTCATTAGGGCGGATTTGCTCGGCCGACTAGAAACATTTTACGAGTAAGTATGCATTGAGAAAAATCCTTCCCTGACTTGAAAAATTGGCCGCTGGACCGCGCATTAAACTAGACCAGTTGCGTGTATAAGGCCCGGTATTGATGTCGAAATGTGGAACCGTCGTGAGTCCGTGAAAGGATGGCGCGGCCCCCCTGCTGCTGCTGTTCCTGCTCCTCCTCTCTGGTATAGAGAGTTGCAAGCGTGGTGGTAGTAGGGGTGATTACTCGAGGCAGTTAACTACGGGAAGGGGTCAGCAGCTTTCTTTAGCAGTTCGAACGGAGTAACAGCGAGTCTCTTTCACTCCTCCTACCGAACTGGTCAATAACTCTGGCTCGTGTTTGATCATGGATACTGGGGGTCCGCGTTCTGCTGATAAAAAAGCTCCTGTTCTCTCTCTTAGGTGCTGCCCAAGAGGGTACCATCCATCGACGCAGAGAGCGCATCACAAAAAACGTAGTCCTAGGTAGCCGATAAACGCTTTAGCGCACGCGGAGTAAGTAGTCTTCACTCCTCTAGTCCGAAACCGCAGTAAAAGATGTCTGCTGCTGCTGGTTTTGGAAATGGAGCTGGGCCTGCTGCTTTTGCTGTTGCGAAGCTGCTTCGCGCAGTATCTTTGCGAGACCGACTCTGTGATGAATGCTGATGAACATATTCGAAGGCATCCGGAGGTGCACAAGTGACGACTATCTGCTCGAGCA